>PVJA010012477.1:0-51733 GCA_004027025.1 Myocastor coypus | reverse complement strand
ACAATGGGAATCTGAGATGAACACTCACTTCTCAGAGAAAGAAATACAGCAAGCCTACAAATACATGAAGAAATTCTCCCCATCGCTAGCTATTCGTGAAATGCAAATCAAAGCAACACTTAGATACCACCTCACCCCAGTAAGGATGGCTATCATAAAGAAATCAACCAGCAACAAATGCTGAAGAGGCTGTGGGGAAAAAGGAACCCTTCTCCACTGCTGGTGGGAATGCAGATTGGTGCAACCATTATAGAAAGCAGTGTGGAGGATCCTTACAAAACTAGAATTGGAAGTTCCGTTCAATCCAGCTATCCCCCTACTGGGAATTTTCCCAGAAGAACTGAAAACTTCATACCATAGCGATATCTGTGAACCTATGTTTATAGCAGCCCAATTTGTAATAGCCAAATCTTGGAAACAACCAAAATGTCCATCATTTGAAGAATGGTTAAAGAAAATGTGGCATTTTTATACAATGGAATACTACTCATCCATAAAAAATGGTAAGTTTGAAGACTTCATATATAAATGGATGTATATTGAACATATACTCATTAGTGAAATAAACCAGACCTATATGTGTAAATATCGTATAGTCTCCCTAATATAAGTACTTTAAAGAAGAAAACAAGAACTTAAGGACATAACACAGCTGAATGTGTTATGGATTAAACAACGACGTGACTGGAAGCAGACAAAGCAGAAAACATCAATAGCAAATCCATACACTTATGTACACAGGATGAATCAGATATTGGTCTCAAGAACCTTCAAAAGGTTCAGCATATTGATTATAGCACAATGTAACGCTAAAATTATGTTTGGAATACATGTCACTCTTGTCTTTTTGATATGTACTGCTCCTGGTGTTAAGTGATTTTAATAGCATATATTAAGTACCATGGCTGAGAAACATGCATTACCTCAGCAAATATCTATAAAGGGTACAAGAGATGTTGAAGGAAGAAACAGTTCCTTCAAAATGTTTAAAGCCTTCTTAAAGGTAAAAAAGAAGCACAATGTATAGAGTATTAACTCAAGATAACTGAATTGTTCTGTTTATGTTGAGGAAGTCAATGGTTAGACAAAGAATAGGCAAATTAAACACTGGAGACCACACAAGTCAAGACTGAGCACTAAATTCAAATCCACACTGTCTTCAGCAACTACACACTTCAGTGCTACAGATATGCTGCCACTCTTGACAAGTACAACGTGTAAAAAAGTAGTAAATTACTAAATTTAAGTGATATGGTGGCTCATGCCTATAATCCCAGCACTTGGGAGGCTGAGGCAGGAGGATCAGTGTGACTTCAAGACCAGCCTGGGCTACGGAAGTGAGGTCAAGGCCAGCCTGAACTGCATAGCGAGACCCTGTCTCAAAAAGAAAAAAAAAGATACTTGGCCATTACAATTGGCTCATCTTATTGATAGTTTTTGCTATTTGGGAAACATTACTAGACTAATTCATTGCAGTGAACTGTCCATTCTCTGCTTATTTCAAGTAACAAAACTTAGAGATAGTTTTTCGACAACAATAAGTTAGGCTTCCTTTATTCAGTTTTTATCTTACCCTTAGCGTCCATGAAATGGAAGCCTGAGCTTCTCACTTCCTTGTCACCTCCATACGTAGACTCAATCAAGAGGAGGCAGCATTTCTCCATCAGGAGGCAGCTATTACCATTCCCCAAACCTAAACTAGGCTCCACATCAGCATTTAAATAGCGTCTTTGCTCAAGACCATGAGCAACTCTGAGCTGAGAAAGAGGCGCCCTGCGAATCAAGATTCTATTAAAAGTACTTCTTCAGCAAATTGCTGCCTGTGTGGTAAAATAATTGAAAAGAAACAGAGAGAAGTATTTTTTACTGCTGAACTTTTATTTTAAAAAGGATGAGTGGCTGAAACACAGCTGCAGTGCAAGCTGTTTTCACATAGTCCATGCAGTGGACAGGGGATTCTATTACACAGATAATTTAAGGAAAAAAAATACTACTTTCCTTCTGGTGCATATGCTTGTCTCGCTCTGAACTTTTGGCCATTCTGAAATTTACCTTCTTACAGTCCATTGCAGCCCTCCTGTTGAAGAATTATAAAAGAACAGACTTCAAAACTCATAGAGAAACTACAGTGGTATAAATTACACACTTCTGCCAGCTATGCCTGTTACTGCTGTCAGTTTAAGTGCATTTCTATATTTAACCTTAAGAACCATATGTTCTTGGACCAATAGACTTAGCAGTGGTGGGTCCTGAATTAAAGTAAGAAAAATGTGAAAGACATATAAGGTTCAGAGAAACAGTTTCCTGATTTAGAAAGTCTCTTTCAGGTCCGCATATTCCATAAATATGAAGCAGAAAGTTAAACCGCTACATGCAATGGAAAAGATATAAATACATAGCACAAAAATTAAGAAGAAAAAGAATACTTCAGTCAAAATGACTGGACTATTTTCCTAAATAAGGCATATTATCAATGTCACATTGGCTAAAGCTAATGTGAATGTATTAGAACAAAAATATCTCAGAGGAAAAACAAAAGCAGCCTGAGCAAAATGATAAGTGTGACAGAACAACAGTCATGTCTGTCTTGACCGTCATTGGGTTAGGACACTCAAAATAAAACCTGCTCTTCACGGGAAGCTTCCCCACAATCCTGTGCTGCCATGAGCACTAAACACTGTGAAGGCGAGTTTCACTTTAGCAAAAAGGGAAGGGCATGGCAGCAGAGAGGGGCAGAAACATGGCCAGGTGCAGAGGACTGAAGCCCTGGGGACCTTCTTCAGTAGGAAATGGAAAATTGTGGAAAGTTTTTGAAAAGTAGCAAAAATAAAGCTATGCTTTTAAAAATAATCCAGTTGCTGCACATTAGATGAGCTGTAGGACCACAGAAAGTTGAGATAGTCTAGGAAAGAATCCAAAAGAAATGGGAGTGTTTGTACCTAGGAAGCTGAATCTACATGGGGAAGATAAAAAGAGATGAAAGAGACCTGAAAGGGACTGGCAAGAAACAGCAGTAAGTTCATCTAGAAAGTGAAGGAACAAAGGCTGATAAATTTTCAGCTGAAAGTTATGTGTCTACATTAAACACACACAAGAGTATGGAATGATTTGATTTCATGCAGTTCATTATCTCAGAGGCAACTTACTATCACCATAGTAACCATTGTACTAACAGATGTAACAGATGATAATGTTAAAAATAGACAAGTTCCCAGCCGTGTGCTGAATGCAGTGCATATATAAACCTCACTGACACATGTGACTGAGCGCAACAGGTATGAATGTGAGGGGAAGCGAAAGCTGAAACCAAAAGATTGACAAGAGAGGGCTAGTGATGAGAGTAAGAAATGCTGAGCATGATAACAAGAAAGAAAACAGACATGAAACACTAATGTTAATGAAAATTGATTATCTGCTGGTGATAAGAGGAGTTATATGAGGTCATTAACTCAGCTTGTGAATGGTGTTCGTGTGACGCTTGATGACCCGCAGGTAGCTCAAGGCCAGGAGGATGGATGGGGCCAGGGCATGGCTTAGAAAATCATGGCAGGAACTGTTGCCCCTGACAGGTAAATGAGAAAGTGAGTGTGCATTTTGGAATTTATGTCTGATTGTCCCAAATAATGCACTTGTCCTTCCCAACCAGATTTTCATCTCTGTCAGAGTCCCCCATGCACTTCAGGCTGATCATTCAACACAAGCTTCACAAAATGCCTGTTCAACGTGCAGCTCAAGATGATCTTTTTTTAATCATCAATTAAAGCAAACATAGTGTCACTTTCGGATAGGTATTGTGAGAGGAAAATAAACTCTGGCCAAAAAAAAAAGAAAAGAAAAGAAACTGCTCAAAAGAAAAGAATAACTGGGATGAAGGAAAGGAGAAAAAAAGAAGGAAGAGAAAAAAATATATTTATGCACACACACATACACAAGATGGCTAAGAAACTATATTACTAATTTCTATTGGCTCATTGAAAGGAACCATTAATGCTTAATTTTTAAACCAGGTTTACATGCTTATATCTTGTAATCTGAACAACTATTTTGAAGACAACAATGTGCAATATTATTGAATTCTCATCTTTTTTTGAAATGTTGTATCATTTCTAATGTATTTTAAATTGTTTTTATTGTATTTAAGTAAAGATACAGTGATCTTTTTTTGCGGGGGAGGGGGAGATCTGCAGGGTGTGCAGGGTCTCACTACTAGATCAGACTCAAAGTGATATGCCTGTTTACACCCTCGCAAGAACTGGGATTGCAGGTGCGCGCCACCATGCCGTCTCCATTATCATCTCAGCGCGCCCCAGGGGTGGGACCGTCATGACAGGCCTGAGGATTGAAACCGCAGTCCCTGTGCTTGCTTGGAGGTGATTTAATCCACTGGACTGTTTGCCCTCCCTGTATATATGTACTTTCTCTTTTTGTCTTTAACGTCTCAGTGTGACAACTGCTTCTTTGTGGTGTATTTTTGGTTGTTAATTACTGATACAATATGTAGTAATAATTTTCAGCTATGTAAGACACATTTTCAAACCACAGCTACTGCATGTTGCCTAAGCAGACACTTTAGTCTGCTGAGCTATCTGGCTGGCTCCAAATGCACTATTTTTAAATTGAAGCTAACATTTAATTTATGAGGACATTAACTTTCCCTCAATTGAGATTAGTATTTTTATGGCCGGCCAAATAGCTCAGTGGATTAAAGCCCTGGTATTGCCCTGCTGGCCTCTACCCCGGAACACTGAGATAGCAATTGAGACTGTGTTGGCACTGTCTGTAATCCGAGTGTTTAGGAGGCTGAAGGCAGGTGGATCACTATGAGTCTGATCTATGCAGTGAGCCCATGTAGACCCTGTGCTAAATACATTTAAAAAAAAGAATTGTATACTATGTTGGCACTATTAAGGACTCTTTCATAGGTAGTATATTACCCATTACATTATACACTGATATTCGTATTCATAACCATCTTTACTTCATTTTCAAACAAAACTTCACTGAGCATGTTACAGGGGGGTGTTCAGATTCAATGATTCTGACTCCATGTACTGGTGATCTCCTTATTTCTACTTTCAAAAATATAAATTACTGAGTGGAAAAACCCAAGAAGGCATGAAAACGGAGAGGGAGTAATTTTTGAGGGTTTCACAGGGCGGGAAATGAAAAGCAAGATGTGAAAAAGCACAAGAGAGTCGAGAGGTGGCATCCTGTGATCTAGGTCTGCATTAATTACTATTGAATGAGGCATGGTACTCTATGGTGGCATGAAACACATGGTGATCATTGCTGTGTCTAATAAATACCACGATTTCTCAAATTCTATTTTATCTGTTGTCTGAAGCTCATGCAGCAGAAGACAAATGTGTTTAAAACATAATTTTTTTCCCTTCTCTGGCTCTCTTTAAAGGGCACAAGAAATTCGAGATAAAGCATTATCACATTCATTGATAAACAATTAAGAGGCTATAGAGAAAAATATCCATCAGCATGGATTTAATTAATGAATTAGATTAATTAGGGGTACTTGACCAAAGGCTGGTCAATTCTAAACTAAAAATACTAACTTTTACATCTAAACAAAAAATCTTTTTTATTTACAGAAAAGATGATTGTTGGGACATAGACACAGGTTAAGTCACTGTTTAACAATGCACCAATAGTTTAAGTGACAGTCTTTGTCAAATGAAGGATATTAAACCTAGTCACTATTAAATCTTTTATTGCCCAAGAGAATACCTAGGAATTTAGTCAGCCATTTATTTATTCATTCATTTGAGCACATTCTGTCCATTTCAATTTCCATATTACTAAAATTTATTCTGTCCATTATTATTCTGTCCATTTCAATTTCCATATTACTAAAATTTTTTTGAGAAAATTCCATGAAGCAGAGAAGCCAAAATGGGTATTTAAAGAAACAAATTAAAGAGTAAAAGAAAGGATCTTCAAAATTATTTTTGCAAAACATTACAAAGAATTGGCAAAGTTCTTTGCTACTTGACCAATCAACCAATAAAGAAGTACTTTCTTTATTCTCTTCTCTGAAGCGAGCACTCACAACTGGAGGTGCATGTTTAGGTATCCTCAAGTACCTTGGGGCAGCCCAGCAAGTCAGCAAGTGATGCATGATGTGACGCAAGCTTAAAGGCAACACCTACAGCACACATGACTATTAAGAATGAGCTTTGTGGTGCAGAAAATTAGGCCCAGCATTAAAGGAAGACTAGAATTAGTCAGAGGAGAAAAGAATCAGTGGACTAGAGATGAAAAGGAATAATTGGTGAAAATGCCCTAGATTTCAGAAATAGCATGTTCTAAGTTATTGTTGGGGATCTGAAATTGATCTAAGTCCTAAATGACATGTAGAATTTAGCAAATGAGGAAGGTAAAGAGTGGATTCTAGATGGAAAAGAATAATCCACAAAAACATACTGCTGAGGACCACCAGCTTGATGTGGTGATTGATATTAACAAATTGGCTGAAAGTAAAGTGAGAGTCTGTGGTAGGCTGACATGACTTGTGGCAAGACCCTCGGTTGGCTTGCAGATAAGGTAAACTTCTAAGATAGGCACTGGTGCCAAAATCTGCAGTCAGTGGAGTCCTGGTTGCCTAAATGCAAGATAACAATCACAGCTGAGAACTTTGTGACTTTCTTTCCTCTTCCAGCTACTGTTAGCAGATAGAAGTTTACTGGCCAACAGTAATCCAACTCTGTGTGCTTTTCACAAATAGAATGCTTTGAACCCTAACCCTCAAGCCTTGCCTGCATCAGCCCTTCACCCACCACTTGCTGCAGCTGATCTGCAAGCCCCATTTAATCTGTGAACCAAATAAATATAGGAGACACCAATGCCTCAAGGTCTTGGTCTTTCTTATGGCTCTGACTATCCTAGCGTCACCTGTCTGTGTCTTACTCTGTCATACCCCTGAGCAGGACATGGGTGATCCTAGGCCAGGGCCCTCATTATCTAGTAGGCTTTATAAATAGCACTGGTAAGTGATAAAAATACTGGATCAGGAAGACAGTAGGTAATAAAAAAGTAACATGGAGGATTATAATTTTGGTTTTTTCAAATGGATTATGGAAAGCAAGCAGAAATTATAAAAAAGAATAGCATCCTTGTTTCTTGCTCTATGAAGATAATGGGGGATAAAAATGGAGATACCATCAGAAAGAGGGAAGACTAAGGGTAACAATTTCTTATAACTCATTGGAAATCTTGATGAAGATCTAGAGTAAGGTAATGACAGTGAATTACAGAAGTGATTCCATTTTGGTTGACAGAAAACAATGCAAAATTTAGCACCTGAAGGAAGAAGGACTAGACTGGAAGTAGACTAAATCAGAATGGACCCAAATGGAAAGTGGAATATCAGGAGGGTGGTAACATTATTAGGTGATTTCACTAAAGCAGGAGGAAACATGAATATAAATGTTAGAGCATTAATTTGGTTTTAGCCAGATTAAGCTGTCTATGAGAAATGCAGAAGATACATCAACATAGAACTTATTTTTAAAGAAAAGATTAAGCCTAGAGATATGAATTTGGAAGTAGACAATATAAAAGGAATTAATGTCATAAAAGCAGAGCAGATTATGCTGAAAAAATGAAGACACCTAGGAAGAACATTAAAGAACCACATAGATCAGGCAGAGCACTTTGAACAGCCAAATGATCTGTGCTTTAGCATTAAGTTAATGGCACAATGTGTCTTTGTCCAGCATAACTGAAGTTCAGGGTAAAATGATGATATTAATAATCAACAAATTTAATAATCATACTAGAAACACATAGAAGCAACTATCTGTCACTTGTATTTGGAATTAATGGAAAATTAGGACAATTGCTGATAAAATAACATGGTTTTAGCCAGGATGTCCAGGAAATCGTGCTCGTATGTTTCTCTCCACTGGCTATTGAAGTCAAATTTATACATTAGTGTGTATGAACATGTACCCATGTTTATATATTATACATACTTTATACAAAGTAATGCATGGACCCAAAGACTCAGTTATGTTGCCTGGGCTTGGAGTAGCAGATTCCACAACAGAGAGCATGAATAAGGACTGGCCACCATGGTCCCTTATCCTAAAAATCACTCAACTGTTATTAACTAAGAATGAGCAAGCCAAATGTATGTGACTTCACCCCAGAGGTATGGATTTCCAACTGTGTGAGAAACCAAGAGTGAGTCTAAAGAAAGTGAAACTAGGGCTGGGGAGATAGCTCAGAGGCACAAGTGCCTGCCTGGCAAGCGCAAGGTCCTGAGTTCAATCCCCCATTCTGGAAAAGCAAGCAAGCAAGCAAGCAAGCAAGCAAGCAAGCAAGAAAGAAAGAAAGAAAGAAAGAAAGAGGGAAAGAAAGAAGGAAGGAAAGAAACAAAGAAAGAAACAAAGAAAGAAACAAAGAAATTGAAAGTACCCTGAGTCTCAGCAAAGTCAGAACCCATTGTACTCTCTTCTGCCACACTGGAAAAAAAAATGAAAATCGAATGATTGTGTTGTTGTCCTGCAGAATCACACCACATAAGGTCATGTGAACACAACTACTCACCAGGGAATGTAACCCACTCCATGTTTCCAGATCTGCTCAGGGCTAATGAGTGCTTCCCTCTTGAGGGTGAAGAATGGGGAGGCGAAAGTCTTCCCCACCACACTATTGTATATTGTAGACGACAGAAGGGCATTTGCTCTTTTAACAGTCTTTATCATATAGATTATCTTCATATTACAGCTAAGAAATTAAATTCCCCTTACACCATTTTTAAAAGGTCAAAAAATGAAACATACAATGTTAGGACTCAGAACCTAATTCTGACTCTATGTATGTACAGAAATTTTCCATTATGTCACCTCACCTTTTATGAAAGGAACTGAATGCATAAGGAGCACCTCCATATTCCAGGCTCCCTGAGTTATGCTGTTGTGCGACACTTGATTTCTGTGCGTCCTGTAAAAGTACACTTTTCAAAAGTTAACTTGGTACCTGAACATTTGCTGTGACTAGGGAAAGTGACCCTATACTTCTAGCATATAATTTATAATGCCGGCTTAAAAAATAATTTCACACCTTTCAACTTGACACACATTTTGCAACTGAAATGGAGTCTGACCATGCAACAGGATAAAACCTTGAATAATTCTTTAAATTGTGTTTATGTACAGAATTGTGCCTGCAAATTGCCTATATTTAAAATCTACTAACATAAAGAGGCCTGATGCATTAATTTAAAAGCAAAATGAGGGTGATTAATATGGTGCCTAGAATTTGGATGCTCTTTTGCTAGGTACCATGAAATTGAAGCTGCCCTGTGACTGGGCCTCACTGGTTCACCACATGATAGGATTTGAGTCTTTCTGCTTTTATCGAAGTTGAATTCTTAAGTATTTCAAAGTTATCATTTTCATTATGTGGAAAGAATTTTCTCCTCCTGTACTCTGATGTAATATGAAGTCCCTGCCCTTTTGCATGAACCTCTGTTATGACAGGAAGCTTATTTATGAGAATCATTTAAATGCACTCTAGTCTGTGTGAGCAGTCCACCAATTATAGGAATCCTCAGGCTTAATTTTGAGGAATTTTAACAACTATAGCTGGCACAAAAAATATAACTGATTGCTTTTTTAAATATGGTTCATTAAGATATAAGTTATATGTATTTGAAAAGGCATAACAAATATAATATGGAGATATTTTTAGGCCTCTGTATTTAGACCAAGACATTTGTCATAAATATCCCATTATTTAAGGTAAATAGTTAGAATATCATATCAAATCACTAGTTAGGAAAGAGCATTATTATTTCTTGATAAAGTAGTGGCAACATCACTAGGGATGTAGCTCCATGGTACAGTGCTTCCCTAATATGTGTAAGGTCTTGGATTCAATACCTGGTACTGTACAATAGATAGATGATAGAGATAGAGATAGAGATAGAGATAGAGATAGAGATAGAGATAGAGATAGAGAGAGAGAGATAGATGATAGATAGGTAGATAGATAGAGAGATAGATAGAATTATTTTCAAATTACTCAAAAGCTTAAGAAATGCCTGTACATTTTTGTTTTTCAATCACTTTATTTTTAAAAATTACAGAATAAAGGAAATTAATAGAATATGAATTTTGCATTTTATTTCACCCTATAAGCAAGCAGTTTTAAAGGAGAATCCCTCATTTGAATTTGATCAGCTTTACTTAGTTAGCATCTAGATCTCAACCAAAAGGGGGGCAGGTTTTTAGGAATAGTAGAAATTGCAATCAATGCATTAAAATTGTCACTGCAATTTGGATGTGACTTATTCCCAAAATATGCTTGTACTAAGTGCTTGGTTCCTCATTATGGTCATATTGAATATGCATGGAGCCTCCTAAGAGCTGGGACCAGTGTGAAGCAATTAGATCACCAGAGATGTCACCTTTGGAAAAGACTAACGTAGTTGGAGTTCTTCTAAGAGCCCAGTTAACTCTCACAGTGACAGCTTGCTGCGAGCCCGGGCTGCCCTGTGCCCTCGCTTTCTTCTGGCATGGCCACTTCCCTTTCCACTCCCCTGTGGTGCCAGGATGCAGCCAAGGTAGCTTTCGTGGAAGGCTGAACACATGAGATTGCCCAATGCCTGCCTTTCTGTAAGTTAAGTATCCAGAATAAGACAATCAGCAAAACCTAAATGAAGACAGTTCCCAACAGAAAACCATAGAGGTTGTTCATGGGTCATTCTTTCTGAGCCTTAAGTTTAACTTGTGTAAAATTTGCTCTACTATTGTGCTATTGCAATTACAGTTTTGAACAAAATTTCCTTGATGTTCTTATGCAGAAAGTGACCAAATTTTAATATATCTCATTTCTTTATCTAATTAATTCACTCATTAAAATTAGATAGCATTGTGTTGCTATACTAGATTATACTTCAGAAAAAAGTTTCAATTGATATAGACTCTGATATCTTTTTCAAATTTTTTAAATTATTTATTTATTTATTTATTTATTTATTTCCTTGGTATAGCATCTTGTAATGCAGCTCAGGCTCATAGTGATCCTTCTGTCTCATCCTCCCCAACAATGAAATCATAGGTGTGCACAACCACACCCAGTTTAGTTGGCCACCGTGGCTTACTCAGGGTCCTAGGGCTGGCACAGCATGCAGTACCAGGGATGAAACCCGGGTTCTTACACTTATCAGGCAGGTGCTTAGATTACCAAGCTATCTCTCTAGATTGACATCTCTTGAAAATAGAAAAAGAAAATTCCAGGTAAAGAATCTAAAGTAATGTATTCTGAATAAGAAAGCCAGATTCAAATTCTAGCTTTCTGTTTAATTTTAATTAAGTTAATCAGACAATGACAGCCTCAGAGATAGGCTATTTACACAGCTTCAAGATGTGACCTTGGACACTTGGCAAGCCTTCCTCATCATTTTTATTTTACAAGTAGAAAAAAAAAAAAGATCACTAAGAATGCAATGCAACTGATTGAATTAATTTAATATTAAATTATTGCTTTATAAATGAATAAGGCCTTCTCCAATCTGTGAGCATGAGCGCAAATGTACTAGAAATTAATTAAGACTGTTGAATAAGCATTGTTAACTAATATTGATCCAAACTTAGAAGAGGAAGGCACAGAGCCTATTATGGTTTATGTCTAGTTGTCCCCCCAAAGCCTCATGTAGTCATTGGGCGGGGACTTCTATAGATTGAGACTTGACTCATGAATCACTGGGATTCTATGTTTTAGTACTTTTGCAATTATTGGTCTGAGTACTGCTAGGAATTGTGGGTGTTGCCTGAGGTGGCTAGGCTAAGGCAGAGAGCCTGATGTAATAAGGAGAGACAGGGAGACAGACAAAAGCTGTTGCTGTTGCTCTGCTGCCCTGTTTAGTTGGCTACCTCTGCCACCATTTTGTTGCTATTCCACCGCCATGAAATGGATGTTTTCTACCCTGTTCCACTCAGCCTTGGGCCAGCTGAATATGGACTGAAACCTTCATGAACTGTGAGCTAAATAAACCTTCCTTCCTTCATTTTGAGTGTCGGGTATTTGTCCCAGCAATGACTAAAAAGTAACTAAGACAGAGCCCAAAACAAATAACCATACAGTAAAACAATAGAAGATGACTCCTGAGATAGAGTGAAAAGGAGTAGCGCGAACTTTACAAACTGAGCTTACATTCTTATTTTGTGCATGACTTGAGATGCTCCCAGGAAATGAAAAATTGTGCCCATGCATGTGCATGGGTTAAAGTGCTGGAGATAATTCTTTTATCTTTGGTGGTATTAAAGCACATCCAAATAATACACAATTGACAGGCAGAGACTTTGGTAAAATACTGTTAGTCCTATGATGAAAGACTGTGGAAACCTATTTAAAATTCAAAACCCTAGGCTTGCATTTTCTATCTTCAATAAAACTGAAATGCAGCTCTATTCAAGACTGCAAATTAAGGAAAAATCTTTATCAAACACAGTAAAATTTGATTAAAGAACAAAATAGAAAACAGATACAGCAATGATTACATAGCCAGTTTTAATTTTTATACAGTATAAATGATCACTCCAGAAACCTATCTGGTGGAACAGAGGGGCAAAACAGAGAAAATAAATGAAGCCACCTGAGAAATTCCCTATAAAAGCCAACTGCTCCACAGTGAACACCACTACCACTCCGCACTGCTACGCACGAATGCACATTCACATAAACACACACTCGTAACTGGTGGAGCTTGCTTTCAGCTCACCTCTCGCCTGTAGGCGCGATGAACCCTGAAATCTGAGGGAAGATGAGTGTCTTGCAAAGTTGAAGAGAACATGCTCAGAGGCAAGATTTTCGATCCGAACACGCCAGCTTTTCCAGGCCAGCTGCTCCTACGCCAGCTGAAATCATAGGACCAGAATATACCAGGGTCCAGCAAAGACAGTGTAAGGGAATGAAGAGACTTGGGTTTAATTCATACAGTGTATTTGTTGGTTTCAAAATTAAAACCAAAAACAAAAGACTAGCTAGATGGTTCAGCAGTGTAAAGCACCTACTTAGGAAAGCTTTGGCAACCTCAGAGATCGCAGTTTGATCCCGGCATCAAATGCTTCACGAGCCCCAACCCCAGGGCAGGCTGGGCCAGCCAGAAAAAATTAAAAAAAGAAAAAAGGCACAAAAAATGCATCGTTTTCATTTAAATTAACTTATCTGACTTCACTTTTGCATAGTGCAAAGCTAACAGAACATTCTAGCTTATTCTTGTGGCCCATGGGTGAAAACAAGTTCCTGACTATTAGGGATGCTCTTGTCCCCAAATAGCTCAGGTCACACTAAAAGATATAAATGTGTTCTGCCTGAGGCTGCAAGTTCTGCCTAATCTATGGCTTTTCTCGGACTGAGCAATGGGAGCCGTGGGAGTGGTCTTCCTAAGAGCACCAAGCAGTCCAGGGAAACCTTGCTGAGCACCTTGGCACAAGCCCGGAGAATCGATAAGGGTCATTTTGAATCAGGCCCTTGTTTTCTGTATAGTCCAATACTTTTCTCCTATGTCCTTCAAAGTCTCAGCTAAACACAAACTTTTTCATTTTTCTTCCATGATAATTTCTTTCCTTTAATTTTCTGTGAGCTAAGCCAAAGTCTTTAAAAATCCTAGAGAGGAATGAACAGAGATATATTCTTGTGACCTTGGATAAGAAAAACTATCTTAGGAATGACAAATTGTCATAAAAGTAAATATATTACGTTATGTGTTTATCAATGTTAAACACCCGACTCTTCAAAAGACATTGTTAAGGAACTAAATTACAAATTACATAAAAATATTGGTACTAGGAAATCAGACATTTTTCAGACCTCAGGAAACAATAGGATTGTTGCTAAGAAATAACTGATAGTATCTTTGCTTTCTTAGAAGAGCAGAGGAACCCAGGACCTGAATTACTGGTGACCAACACTTGGAGTGTCAAGGGTTTTTTTTTTGTTTTGTTTTGTTTTACTGTATATAATGTATGCTTTTATTCAATGTTTGTTTTTGAGGTCTTACAATGTTTTTACATTTCCAATGCAAATAACTAAAGTTTGCATGACGGTAGAATGTGGAAGTTAGAAATTCTTTTTTTGAGGGGAGGGGTCTACAGGGTGTTCAGGGTCTCACTACTAGGGTCAGACTCGTAGTGATTTGCTTGTTTACAGCCTCCCAAGGGCTGGGATTACAGGTGTGCCACCACAAAGACTAAATTGCCACCTCAGCAAGCCCAGGGGGGCGGGGCCAGCACAGCAGGACCTGGGATAAAACTCCCACTCCTCTTGCAGGCTCTTTAATCCACTGAGCTATTTGGCAGGCTCTTGAAAGTTAAAAGTTCTAAACTGCCTCATTAGAAAATAATAATAATAACCTAAGTGCTGCAGACACAGCTCAGCTGCACAGTACTTCACAAACACGAGGTCATGAGTTCAATTCACTGCAATAAACTAAGATAAAATTAGACAAATCACGGACTGAATATTTTCATGAAAAGAATTTGCAATCGAAATGCAGAATTTCAAAATAATAACAAAAATAAGCCTGTCAACTAAAATCACAGTGGGAAAAAGGGGGGGGGGGTGTCAGCCAAATAGTTTAGCAGACTACAGCACCTGAGTCTGATCCCCGTGCCTGACATGCTGGTCCTGCTCCGGGGACACGCTGAGACAGCAATTGAGTCTGGGAATGGTGACTTGTGCCTGTAATCCCAGCTCTTGAGAGGCTGTAAATAAGCAGATCACTACGAGTCTGATCTAGTAGTGAGACCCTGAACAGCCTGTAAACACTTCCCTAAAATACATAATAATAATAATAAAGCAAATAATTCACGGAAGAGGTTATATGAATGGCAAAAATATTTAAAAAGTGGTAAATATTTCTGATCCCTTGAAAAATTTAAACTAAAATGATAATTCCCATACCCATTAGAATTTTCTTTACATGACTGTATAAGTGACGGTGCTGGAAAGCAAATGAGATAACCAGTATCTACACACAGTTTTGATGTGAAAGTGAAAGGACATGGCTGCTCGGGGAGCATTTTTATAGCTCCTTAAAATATTTAATGTGATGGGGCCAAGGAGATAGCTCAGTAGAATAAGTGCTTGCCTGGCAAGTGCAGGGTCCTGAGTTCAATCCCGGGTACCGAGAAAAAAAAAATAAATAAAAAATTTAATATAAGTCCTATAAGACCCATTCCATTCCCACTACCCAATAGAAATTGAAATGCTTGTTCACATAGAGACTTATATCTAAATGTTTGTATCAGCCTTCCTTCTAATAGTTAAAAATAAGAAAATGTCCAAACATCTTTCAGTGGTTTATTCATGCAAAGAAAGTCCACTAAATAATGAAAAAGAAGGAGCCCCTGATAGCACACTATACCAACGGTAAGTATCAAAGTATTCTGAATGAAATGAAGAAAAGAATACCTTTAAAAAATGTCATATGCTACATATAAATTGAAGGGCAGTTGATCAAGTCCAAGAGATTGCCAAGAGCAGAAGGCACCTTCTGAGGTGACAGATACTCAATATTGTCTTTATCTTGATCATACTGATAATATTATATATAGGTGGATGTCAACATTAGTCACATAAGCACAGTTTAGTGCATGCTAACTACTGATATACTAAAATACATTAGCAAACCAGTTTAAAATAAAACTAAGCCAAGTATGCACCTGTAATCCCAGCATTCTGGGAGGCTGAAGTAGGAGAACTCTAAGTTCAAAGCCAGGGCTGGCCAAATAGCTCAGTGGACTAAAGCTCCTGCTTAGGCAGACACAGCAGCCAAGGTTCCATCCCTCACGTGCTATGCCGGGCACACTGAGTTGGGGATTGAAACTGGGCATACTGATGTGTACCTGTATGCCCAGCTCGTGGGAGGCTGAACGCAAGAGGATTACTCCGAGTCTGATCTGTGTAGTAAGACCCTGTAGACCCTGTATTAAAATAAAAAAAAAAATAATAAGTTAAGGGCCAGTATAAACAACTTAGTAAATTTGCAAGACCCTAAGTCAAAAAGATAAAACAAGGCTTATGCTATACAGGACTGCAAAATAAGTAATTACTATAAGCAAAATGAATAAATAAATAGAGCCACACTCTTTGACCAAAACTCTTTGTTCAAAAGTGTTATGAACAAAATGACATTAAAGAAATGAAAACTACAGCTTTTGGGGTTTCTTCTGTTTTGTTTTGTTTGTTTCTGCTTTGGTCATTCAAAGAAAAAGGTTAGGGAGGAGCCATGCAATATAAAATGTATTAAAGTAATTGTTTTCATTCTTTTGCTTTATATCCTATGACCCCAAATGCATACTTTGTAACTTAATGTAATCCACTCCATATTTAGGAGTGTTAAATGCCATGACTAAATAAGTTTCTGTTGACTTTCCTGACAGAGGGAGCTATGTCAGTGAAATGACAGAACGGGAGGTCCCAGGCTTCTCCGTGTGCCCCTCTCTACCAAAGGCGTACCTAGCAACTATCCATGCACAAGAATATCTTGGTAAAAATCTCAAACATTAAGAATAATCCTGAGAACCAAGTAGACCACAGAACTGACTCAGATGTATTTGAAGTGTAAGAGGAACAGTCTCAAACATCATTTCTCCCACCACACTCTGGTTGTCACAGTGCCACATGGAGACAATGCCTCTGTGCTCATGTTTCCTGCAATGGGAAGAAAACTATTTGCAATAGACATCCTACTTCCCTAGCTTCCAAAGTACGTCTCTGAAGGGAGCCAACTCTGTCTCACCACATGAAGAATACCTTTGGAAACAAAATCATGGCAAGTATACCTTGGGTCAGATGAAAACAAAGTAAAAAGCCACTGCTCACAGCAGCCAGCCATGGATTCTGTGTCACCACCTGCAGAGGCAGCTAAGCAGAATTACAAGTTTAGTCCACCCTTAAAGCTGCACTGGTCACTCTCAGAAGCACAGGAAGAAGATAAATCCTGCTGAATGCCTAGATAGCCAGTCTTCATGTCCATCCCTACATGCTACCTGAAATCTTCACTGAGGGGAGTATCTAGCAAATCTCAGCAAAACACAGTGGACTCAGTTTTACCTCAGAGCCCACTCCAAGACTCTACTCAGAGAAAGACAAGGTCATCGTGACACAGCTAGGCTTAGCATGAGGGCTAGACCAGCCCCATCTGAGAATCTAAATATTTATCTCACCTGAGTCTCAAGACCTGTGCCAAGTCTCCACTAGGCAAAAAAAGACAAGTCCCCAATTTTGCCTTTCAACTTGGCATAGCAGCTGGCATACCATTCAAGCATTATCTCCATTTAACCTCAGGATCATACATGTAGCTGTGTCCAAACTGCAGAACTCAGCTCCTGGCACCATTCAGCCTGGACAGACATGCTTTCCTCCCGTTCAGTCCATCACAGTGTGAGCCACATCTCTGCCAGACTGCAGGGGACAGTGAATGGCTTCCCTGGGTGCACAGCCCAGTTGGTAGCCCTGCCTGCTTTCAGTGGCCAGCAAGTCAGATCTCAACAGCCAGCTCTGTCTTCACCAGTATTACCAGTGGGTGAAACAGAGTCACTGGTTAGACTTCACAGTAAAAGTATAAAGTTTCCAACAGCGACTTGTAAACAGGGGAAGAAGAGACTGTTTCTTCAGACAGCAGCCTAAGGATGCAAGGAATCCACAAAATAGGTCATGACTGATAGAAAACAAATAAAACAACAGCAATAGCTTAAAGAAATGCAGGTCTATGAAATGACCAAAAAGAGATTCAGTATAGTCTCCTTAGGAAAAAAAAAAAAGTAACAGATACACAAGCTGGATTATTTCACATGAAAAATATATTGAGAAGGAAGAAGGGGAGGGAAAACGAAGGAGTTAAATAAAGAATTAGCATGTATGATAAATAGATACCAATTCCTCACAATGAATGTAATTATACACAATGAATATACTATGAAGAAGTTCTTAAAAATGAAAAAAGAACAGGAGAATATCTAACAAGGCAATAACTTTGTATATATGTTCATAAAAAATTTTTTTCTTTTTCTTTTTTTTTTTTGTGGGACTGGGGTTCAAACTCATGACCTTGCACTTGCCAGGCAGGCACTTGTGCCACAGAACTATCTCCCCAGCCCCCATAAAAAATTTTTTTCTACAAAGAAAAAGATACACAAAATAAAAAGATTGGACAAAATAAATTTTCATAGGCAATATATCAAATAAGTGGCTAACATCTCAAATACAGAAGGAAGTCAAAATGTCCATGAACAGAAAAACAACTACCTTGATGAAAAATGGGCAGATTCTGAATACATATTTCTCTAAAGGAAATGTATAAATAGTCAATAGATATATGAAAAATATTCATCATCAATTATCACTAAGGAAATATAAAGTAAAACCATAAAAGATCACCTCACAGCTATCAAAATGAGCAGCATGGAAAAGAAAAAAGATTTTAATGAGGATGAGAAGGAAAGGGAAAGCTCTCACCTTTGTTAGTATGAATGCAAATTAGTAAAGCCCTAATGAAAAACTGTCAAAATTTCTCAAAAAGCTGAAAGAATTACCACATACTCCCATCATCCCCTGTGATGGTTTGTGTCTTGTGGTCCCCACAAAGCCTTATGGAGTCATGGGGTAGATTTCTAGAGTTTGTGGCTAACTCTTGATTCACTGGGATTACAGGTATGAGTGCTGCTGAGATTATGGGTGTGAGTATGGCACCCCTCCTGGGGTGCATAGCCTGAATGCATCCTAAGGGAGAGAGACTTGATCTCTCGCCATGGTGGCTGCTACTCCTCCCTTTTGCTTTTGCACGTGCCACTCTGCCTTGGAGCCAGCTGAGTATGGACTGAAACCTCCAGGGGTTATGAGCTGAATAAACTTTTCCTTCCTTCATTTTTAGTGTCAGATATTTGTCCCAGCAACAAGAGAACAGTAATTGAGACTTCCCCTAAATGGATATGTGCCCTACAAATTGAAGTCAATGTGCTAAAAACTTATCTGTATTCTCAGGTTCACTTCACATTACTTATAACACCCACCTATGTAAAATCAGCATAGGTTATTAGAATATCAATGATGGTCAGAAAATATCATTTCCAAGCTAAATCAAAGATATTTGATACTCAGAAAGCCAGTGATGATAAGCTCAAGTACCTATGTTATAGAGTAATAGTATCACAGAGCTTTTCTGCTGGAGGGTTAAGAATGTAAGTTAACAGACCAAAAATTGGAGAAAAAGAAGGGCTATAAGGATAGCCAATATTTTGGCCCTAGCCCTTCAAGGTAAATAAGAACCCAGGATATAAGAGAACCTGTGCTGTAATATCCTACAACTCAGAGGTGTCCCAAATTTTCTGGTCAAGGAGATTATGGGACCTCAGAGGAAAGGGCTGAATGAGCTATAGTGCATCTAAGGAGAGTCACCCAGAGAAAAACATTCAGGCTTTCACAGAAAGCAAACTGACCAAGCAATGGCCGTGACTCGTCCCGAAGGCTGACACTAACAACAGTCCTACAAAGTACTGTATATGGTCCTAAACTTAATCCTGAGGGAATTTGACCCTGGAAGATACAAAAAAAATGAATGTTTTGTTATACAGGTCTTGCTTCGACTTGCTCTTGACCACCCAGCAAGAAAAAAAGAAAGAAAGAAAGAAAGAAAGAAAGAAAGAAAGAAAGAAAGAAAGAAAGAAAGAAAGAAAAAAGCTTAATTGCAATGCATGAAACGCAGAGCTAGATTGGTGAGATGAGCTTTAGGAGGCTTAGATTCAATAGGCTCCAACATTACAAGCTTCACTGGTGGCCCACTGCAATTGCAGAATATTTGACTGTGTATGTATCTGCTTCCTCTTAGTCCAAAGAGAAGTATATTCTTTTCCTTTTTTTTTTTCTAAGCAACATCAATAGGGAGGTGGGTCATGCTCACACACTGTACTCTGTAGAACGATTGTGAGGACAATATGCAATATGTCAACTTTCAAAGAAAAGAAAGGGGAAAAGAAAAAAATGTAATGTTGATTTAAAAGTGTTAATGTTTAATTGTTTGATCAATCTTATATACCTATATGTATTAATCTAAACTTATCTGATGATGAAAATATGTAATATAATCATTGTTAAATTTAAACAATAAAAATATTAAATTAAAAAGAAAAGAAAAAGAAAAAAATCAGCATAGGTTTCCTTAAAGAAGATGTGATATTTATACACAATGAAATAGTACAACTTTTTAAAAGGAACTTCAGTCATTTATGACAACCAGGATGACTGTGGACAACATATTCAGGGTCAAATATTTAAGGTAATGGATACAGTTATTAGATAAATGACCTCATAACACATCATACACACACCTTGAAGTAGCACTGTATTTCTCTTAATTACATACAATATTAACTTTCAAAAAATAATTTAAACATATTACATGTCACTTTTTAAGCCTAAAAACAGTTGGAAAATAGGATGTGTATGAATTTTCTCTTTGGTATCTCATGGTGCCTATGTTCCTCACTGAAAGTCTCACTTTGGAACACTTAAGAAATTGCATGGAGGTTCATCATGCATACACTGAAGAACTTAGGGTAATAAAACCTGTATACACCCTGAGCCTTCATTACTGATGAACTTAATGCATAGCAAACCTGAAACCGTGGAGATGTGTACAGCAATCAAAGCTGAGGAGAGAGGGCAGACATAAAGTGGTATGTTCAGAAGCCTTGTCTATTAAAGAAAAATGGAAATAAGAGATATTTTTATTCAATAAAATGTATGACATGATTCAAATCAAAATCATATTCTGGATTTTATGAATATATTTTAAACTCATAAAATAGATTTTTAAAAACAGATTTTAACAAAATTTGACATCCCATTACCTATTGAATTTGAATGTTGAAAATACTTAAGTCAGTAAAGAATATTTGCTTAGAAAGTAATTAAGGGAATCAATTTTCAATGAAAGCAATTAACATATTCACAGTGCCTCTATTTAATATAATTGGTTAATATTAATGTGTAGCATAGATGGCTTAGTTAAATTAGTTTTCATTTGATATAGAGCATCAAAGCTTTCCATAGAGATAAGATTTCACCAAATAACTCGTATTTCCAAATGCACAACACGTTTAAGAATAGTGATTAGAGGAACAGTTTAACATAATTGAAAATTATACTGGAAGATCTCCTTATAGGCCTTTGTAGTCATCATTAAATTGTTGAGTCGTTATGAAGCCACTCTGCCTAAATTTCAGCAGCGTAGAATTCATAGTAAGTGAGCATCACCAAAGACTGAAACGCAATACCCACAAGGCTAGGAAGATGAAGAGAATCTTTTTTACTTCATACAGTATGAATGTCAGCTAGAAAAGTCCAAGCTCTTCCACAGACTCCGAACTACTTTGTTAGAAAAGGCAGATGCAGCCAGCAGGACACCGTCTACCCAGCCAGCAGGACACTCTGTATCCACCCAGCAGGACACTCTGTACCCAGCCAGCAAGACACCTTGTTCCCATCTTTGTGAAGAAGGAGGAATGAGCTTTCATCAGGAGAAACATGAATTTTTACATTTCTTTGCAACTTGTTGTATTTGCAGCCTATATAGCAGGTATCAAGAGGTCATGAGTCTTCTTTTAATCAAAGAAAATATCTTGATCTAGGGAAAGACTTTGTACATGGTTTAAACATATCTATTAATGAGAGGCTAAAGAGGAAATGCTAAAGCTCCAGAAAGCCCAAAGTATTCTCATGAGTATTTTGCATTACCATTTCTTGCATGTTTAAAATTATATATGGTTATCCTTTCTTAAAATTAAATGCTTCTTGAAGGTACAGACTTAAAACCTAGGTGAACAGCTTGCCTACCACATATCCATCACTAACTAGGAGGTTGCTTAACCTCTTTGATTGCAACTTCGTAAGTGGTAAACAAGAGTACTAATGCATAAAGATTTTGGGAGGATTAAAGGAATTAAAGTAAGATAGGTAGTACATTATCTAGTACATTATAAACATTCTATACACTTATAGTTATTTATTAGGATTATAGCTCCATAAATCATAAAATTATCCTGTTCAAAACTTTTATACAATATTTTGTGCTATGTAAATGGAATAAAATATCTTCTGCTTCTTACTTTATCTAACTCTAATTCAGACTTCAAACTTGGTAATGAGCATCCTAACTCCATGAACATTAGAAATACAATACAGCATGTCTCACTAACATGTGGATACTTACCACTCTCCAGTCAATTACTGGGTTTTTAAAATCTTCCACACCTTATGAACATACATCAGAAAGAATCTTTTACCTATTGATTCTCCTTTGTACCATTAAGAAATATGTTAGTGTCTATGTATGATGAATATTCATCAAATATTTATTCAATACATCAACGGAAATAATCATTAAATAGAACATGCCCATTTCTATGGACACTCATTGTTCATACTGCTAATAAATTAGCAGAAAAGGAAAGTATGTTATCATGTTAGATTAAATTAGAATTAAATTAGGCAGTGAGTATGTTCACATTTGCACAGTTAAAAGTATTTTCTTCTAACAGGAACATTAGATGACTTCATGTCACTAACTAACCACCTCATTTGCATTAATCAGAAATTTATATAAATGGAAACAAGTGCCACTATTTGACAAAAGCTCTGATCCCTGTCTTTTGTCTCTTAGTTCTTCCCTGAAGTTCCTGGAAAGCTCTTACATTTTTCCCTTCTCTGGACTACAGATAAGATATGACAATCAGTCCTAATGTGTACTCGATCTTGTACTGTAGCAGACAGACTGCTCCTTCTGTATCAATCAGCCTTAACAGTTACCCCATCTTGATGAAGTTGCTTTTGCCTTATGACTGACCTTCAGAATCCATATCCATCTGTGAATGATAATTCATTATATAGTGTGATTTTTCTTATTACTGGTTAAGACTGTAATTGAGATATTTTAGAATTTCAAAATGTAAATTATTACTATGAAATATTTATTTTTCTTGAATATATGGGCTTACAAACGTTCAAAGTTAACATCAAATGCTAATTAAAAAATTTCTCTGTGCACAGAAATTATTCCATGCATATTATCTGACCAGAGTGCAATGAAACTGGAAGTAAATGACAACAAAAACCACAAGAACCCCAGAAATATATGGAAATTAACCACTGAAGAAAATGAATTACTTAGGAATTAACCTAACATGGAAATTAAACAACACCCTCTCAGCAACCAGTGGATTACAGATGAAATTAAACAGTATTTACTATTAAATGAAACTTCAAACACAACTTAGCAGAACTTATAGGATAAAACAAAAGCAGTTCTTAGAGGGAAATTTATAGCTCTGAACTCACACATTATGAAAACAGAACGGAAACACATAAATACTCTCACCTAAACCACCTAGAAATGGAAGAGCAAACAAAATCCAAAGCCCAAAGATGGGAAGAAATTATGCAGATTAGAGCAGAAATTAATTCAATCAAGGCAAAGAAAACAATACAAAGAATTAATGAATCAAAAAGATAGTTCTTTGAAAGATTAAATAAAATTGATAAGCCTCTAGCTAACCTCATCAAAAAGAGGAAAGAAAGGCTTCAAATTCATGCAATAAGGAATGAAAAGGGTAAAATTACTACAGACCCAGCAGAGATTCCAAAGATCACAAATAGCTACTTTGAGAATCTTTACTGTCACAGAATTGAATACACAGATGAAATGGATAGATTTCGAGAAAGGTATAAATTACCGAAACTGAATCAAGAAGACATAAGAACTCTCAAAAACCCAATAACAAGCCAGGCGTGGTGGCACACTCCTGTAGTCCCAGCACTTGGGAGGCTGAGGCAGGAGGATCAGTGCAAGTTCAAGACCATCCTGGGCTACAAAAGTGAACTCAAGGCCAGCTTCAACTGCATAACGAGACCCTGTATCAAAAAGATAAAAAAAACAAAAGAAGTAAATAATAATAACCGCTAGTGAAATACAAAATGTAATAATAAACAAAAGTCCAGGTCCTGATGGATCCACCTCTGAATTCTAAAAGAAATTGACAGAAGACGTAATCCCAATACTCTTCAAACCCTTCATTAAAATTGAAAAGGAAACGATCCTTCCAAAATCATTCCTAGAAGCAAGTATTATACTGATACCAAAGCCAGAGAGAGATGCAACTAAAAAAATAGAACTACAGGACAATTTCTCTCATGAATACAAGTGCAAAAATCCTCAAAATCCTCGCCAATAGAAAACAGCAAATCATCAAGAAGATTGTACACTATGACCAGGTAGGATTCATCCCAGAGATGCAAGGACGGTCTAATATTTGCAAATCTATAAATTTAATACACTACATCAATAGAGCCAAATCCAAAAATCACATGATTGTCTCAATTGATGCAGAAAAGGCCTTTGAAAAAGTCTAATGTTCATAAATGTTCAAAATCCTACAGAAAATTGGAATAGAGGACCTCTACCTCAATATGATAAGAACAATCTATGACAATCCAACAACTAACAAAATCCTAAAGGGGGAAAAGCTGAAGTCTTTTACTCTCAGATCTGATACAGGACAAGTTTGTCCTCTGTCACCACTCCTGCTCACTATAGTTCTGGGATCATCAGCTACAGCCATTAGACTAGAGAGAGAAATAAAAGGAATAACAATAGGTAAAGAAGTTAAACTATCATTATTTACAGATGACATGATGATCTACTGGGAAGGCCCCCCCAAAAAAACTCCACAGAAGCTAGTAGAATTAATATGCAAATTCAGTAGTATGGCAAGATACAAAGTCAATACAAAAAATTCAATAGCATTCTTCTACACAAATAACAAACACTGAGAGAGTAGAGAAACAATACCTTTTACAATAGCACCACAAAAAAATGAAATACTTAGAAATTAACCTGCTGGTGGGAATGCAGGTTGGTGCAACCATTATGGAAAGCAATGTGGAGACTTCTTTAAAAACTAGGACTGGAAATCCCATTCAATCCAGCTATCCCCCTATTGGGAATTTTCCCAGAAGAACTGAAAACATCATATCATAGTGATATATGTGCACCTATGTTTATAGCAGCACCATTTGTGATAGCTAAATCTTGGAAACAACCAAAATGTCCATCATATAAAGAATGGTTTTAAAAGATGTGGTATTTTTATAAAATGGAATATTACTCAGCTATGAAGAATGATAAACTAGAAGACATCATATATAAGTGGATGTATCTTTAACACATACTCAGAAGTGAAATAAACCAGACCTACATGTATAAATATCGTGTAGTCTCCCTGGTGTAAGAACTCAAGAGAAGAATTAAAAATGGAAAAGCATAACAAAAAACTTTTTTTCTATGTGGAGTAGAGTGATCACATTTTGTTAAGATCAGAGAGAAAAATCAAAGTATATACCAGTGACTCTAAAATTATGTTACTATAAAAATTCTATTGCTACAAAAACTATTTGAAATGAATGGTATATGATCATTGATAGTGACCATAGTTATTAATATATTTTGCTGTTATCTGTTATGCTTCTATAAACAAAATTGCAGTATACTTTACATAAAAATGACAATTAAATAATATTCTCAATATATTTACATCAAATCTGTTTAGTTTATATCATATTGATGCAGAGGAAAAAATGAATTTCCCAACCTGAAAGACACTTGGACGAGTTCATGTTCCCTAAAACTGAAGAATGAATTTTAGGAACTAAAGGGACATCAAGAATAGAATATTTAGCTGGGCGTGGTGGCTCACGCCTATAATCCCAGCACTCGGGAGGCTGAGGCAAGAGGATCAGTGTGAGTTCGAGACCAGCCTGGGCTACAAAAGTGAGCTCAAGGCCAACCTGAACTGCATAGCGAGACCCTGTCTCAAAAAGACAAAAAAAAAAAAAGAATAGAATATTTGTTGAGAAAGAAAACCTCTGTCCAAGAGGGGGACAGAAGGGGAGTCTTAGTGGGTTACCTAGCAAATTGCCTTTTTTATGAATTTTATAGGGCAAAACCATGTTATGATGTTGTAGGCAGCTGAATTAGATAGAAATATGGGCAGTCAGGACCAGGCCTTCAAAGAGACAAGATGGAAGACAAGGTGACTTTCTAGCTTTGCAAGAGACAGACTCTCCCAGCTCTGGGTCAGACCTCAAGACAAAAGAAGAAACAAATATAGCCACATACTTCCCTAGGAGTGGGCATCAGGGACTGATACTCTAAATAGGTATCAAGCATCTTAAAAGAGCCTAATTGAGTCAGTAACCCAACTCCTACAGGAAGAGACTCTGTTCCTTACTCAAGCCTGCTTGCTATGTGACTCACTTCCCCACTCAGTATTGGCTTTAATCAATTTTACCTGAGCAATGGTGCTTGTAACCTCATTGGTTGACCATGGTTTAGTCCCACCTCATGCCCACCTAAGCGAGTTCCCATTGTTGCCCGCCTTGCCACATGGTTTTCTTTTTCTTTTAAGAATTTTTTATTTTAATTATTTATTTATTTCTTGTTTCAGAACCTTTGTTTGTTTATCCACTCATTTTTATGGCCGGCTCAGCCCACCCCGAGGGCAGGGCTGGTGTAGCATGTGATGCTGGGAATCGAATCGCGGTCCCTGAAGCCGCCCAAGCTTTCCCAAGCAGGCGCTTTAGACCACTGAGCCATCCCAGTGGGCCCCTGCCACATGGTTTTCCTCTATAAAAGTCGCTGGAAGAGAGAGCTTCTGGGGACCACCCACTCAGGACCCCCTTCTGTTCCTCTCTCGGGCAAGAACTTTCTTTCCCTTTATAAATGTATTCTGCTTATAACCTTCATTGATTCCTAAAATTCATTCTTCGGTTTTAGAGAACATCCCCTTGTCCCAGGTATTTTTCAGGTTGGGAAATCAATTTTCTCTACGTCATTTGGAGGTTCCCTGTACCTTTTGGAGGTATCCACCCAGAATCAGTTTTTACGCTAGGTCAGTGAAGCGAGTGTAAGAGGCAAATTATGGAAACTCACTTAGGTGGGCATGAGGTGGGACAAAACTGTGGTCCATAGCAAGAATTAATTTCCAACTAGTGAATTTATTGGCAACTTCTGCCACTAGGTAGCATAACTGCATCTTAAAGCCGCATTTCAAGAGTTTCCTGCCTTCTCATAGTTTCTTCATTAGTTAGCACTCTATTGTCCTGGCCTCTCACAAGTCAATGGGTCAGCCATCAATTGCAGTGTTCTTTACAGCTGAGCCCAAAAAGCTCCACATCCCTCCACTCTTTTCTAGCTTTTCTATTAAGGATGGGAGTGTGAATCAGAGCACAACTGACTTCCTCAATAGTGTCTCAATTAAAGGAAAGAAGATGAAGTATGTATCCTTGCTTATGTCTCCTGGAGAAAATCACATTCTTAAAGACAGCTCCAATGAGCAAAGCCTTTGACCAGAAATAAATAGGTCTCAGTAAATACTACCCAACATATGAACAATGAGGTGACCCCTGGGGAGAGGGAAGTATCAGGAGTAGTGTTCATTGTGTCCACTCTCACACCTACCCATTCTCTATAGAAACAAGAATGGCTATAATTCATTGGCTTCCCTTTAGACCTATAGGAAATCAGTCTTGTGAGATTCTCTTGTATTAGGTGTGAAACTTCCTTACTATAAAGTGTCTAAGGAACTCCAAAACTGTAAATATTCTTCTTATTAGTAGTACTCAGAGACCAAATGAGCTGAAGTATAGTAATAGTGATGTAATATGTTGAACCACTTCTATTTTAAAAAAATTATTTCATTAAATTCTCTAGCTATATCTACAATGCAGCAGTTATTTTTCTCTCACATATACCTACCTCAAGAAAATGAAGTTGTCCAAAGATCAATTCAAAGTCACGTCCTAAAATGCTACATTATTTTCCTTCTTAATCAAATATTTTCTTAGAAGATTTCTGCAGTGGTATCAATGTGTGTGATTCTCACATGAAATCTATTTCATTTATCCTATCCTAAAAACTGCAAAGCAAAAAAGAAAACCATAGAAACTTTAATATTTACTTGTCATGAGTGCCTCAAAGTGAATAATTACCATAAATAATTTATTTAGAACAAATTTTGACAAAACAGAAAATAGCATGAAGAAACTCACATGCTATTATAGTATGTTAAAGATTACAGGAGGAAAAAAGAAATAGCTTCCTAAGATAAACACTAAATATTTCATAATTTTTCCTTATGCCAACTTTGCCTAAAAAGACTTATGGATTCATTATTTAAATTTATTTCAGAGAAGACATAATTAGAGTTTGAATATTTAGCAAAGAAAGAATGGTTATCAAGGAACTCTAAATTTCTGAAAAATAATGATTGAGTGGTTTATCCATATCACCTTGGTCCCTTTCAATCCCATTGAAGTCTTCACTTCCCATATCCTCAGTACTTGAGTTTCTCTGAGATTTCCTCTCACTAACTGTACTCCTAGCTGCCTCTGTGTATTCTACGACAGGCCTTATCAATACTCAAACTCAAAACTTATTGTTTGCCATCTTCTCTTAACCACGGTGTTATTGCACTTCCTCAGGTTTCTTTCTCTTGTCTGATGTAGTCAAAAGAGAAATTAGAGGAACCAATGCACCACCGCTTTAAGGCAAACAAGAGAGATGATATCTGTCCCTAGATATGCAGAAATGTATTACTCTCTCCTTATATTTTTTGCACTGTAAATGACTGAGATTCCTTAACATTCTATCCTTACTTAACATAGCAGAGAATGACAGTTGATGTGAAATACGGGATAAATGAACCCCATAGAAATAACTCTAAATGACTTAGCACAATTAAGGATGGCAGCTATTTTATGAGGAAAGCGTATTCCAAGCATCTACACAACACAGTAAATGTCTTCTTCAGCATTATATCATGTTAATTCCAACTATGGAAAGTTAACCAACACCCTCTTGCCCATATACATTTTTCTACTTTCATTTCCCACAGTGCCTAAGACACTCTGGTCAATCTTCAAAATATGAATTCAGTCTAAACCATGAGAGAGCTGTGCTTTATTGATGAAAAAAACAGATGTTTCTTTTGCTGTTTTCCCTCTTAGAAATCTGTCAGTAGTATTCATTAGAGTTTCTCCAATAATGATTTCTAGCGTCCACTAATATAAAACATACTTAAAATTTTACCAGATTCTTGTTTTACTGCTGGCTTTACGATATTCAAACAGGGCTGGCAAGATAGTTCAGTGGTCTAAAGTGCCTGCTTAGGCAAGCTTAGGCAATCAAGCTTTGGCCAAACTACTGCTTAGGCCGTCCCTGGCACCACACGCTGCACCAGCCCCACCCCCAAGGCAGGCTGAACAGGCCATAACATACATACATACATACATACATACATACATACATACATAAATAAATAAAGTTAAAAGAAAAGATATTCAAACATACAGGAAAAAATACCTAAACAGAATACAAACCTAAAATAATCTTTCATTATTTCCCCTCTATCTGAACATAGTGAGTAAAAGTACTACAGCTTTAGCTACATATTCCAGGGAAAACTTTTTTTATTTATTTCAAACTCAAAAATTCCATTAAAGATAACTTGCATTTAGATATTCCATCATGTTAAAAAAAAATTTAATTTATATTTTTATTCTCCTAATATCTCTTTTGTAAATCAGATAGCAAATTACTAACTCATTTAGTGATTAAGAAAACTAATACAAAAATAGATTAAGGTACTGCACGGTCACATATTCTACAACTAGCTCAGACTTAGCAAGGATACTTTTCTGACTCTGTGGTCCTTCCACTGCATTATGCTGCCTAGTTTTGTTTTTTAGACATAGTCTCTCTGTGCAATTCAGACTGGCCTTGAGCTCACTTTGTATCCCAAGTGAGATCTCCAACTTGCAACAGTAGCCCTTGCTCAGGCTCCAAAGTGCTGGGGTTACAGACAAGTGCCACCACATCTGGTTTATGCTGCCTATTTTTAAACAACACCCTAAATCTGCATCGAGGTTGGACTACTTAATGGCAAGAATCACTGAAGCTTACTTTCTGCTCGACTTTATTCTTCATGAGTACAATTAATCTTTCCCATTTGCAGATTTTACCAATCTTCTAGAATTATATGTCCCATGTTGGCCCTGTGTGAGTTGGTTGCCAGTTGCAAGGCTGTTCCCAAATGGTCCTCAGTGCTGCTTGGACTAAATCCGTCCTGGGTATCAGATATTAATTTCAGCGCTTCAGACACAGTGGAAACATTCATATGGGTGTTTGAATGAAATTAAATTGGCTTATTGCTAATTGGAAATGTGCCACTATCCTGGAAATCTTAGGGGAAAAATATCTCCATCTCTATCTCTCTATCTCTATCTCTATCTCTATCTCTATCTCTATCTCTATCTCTATCTATCTAGATATAGGCATCTGAATCTAGATAGCTTTAACTAAGACTTACTATAATATTATTCTTATGCCCCAATTGCCTACCTTTGTCAATCATTTTCAGAAGTGATGACCTACTCTGGTATTATTTATTACCAGAGTTATACCAAAAATCAAGAATGAAATATGAAGGTGGAAAATAAGTTCCGCAGATCAATTTCCTCATTCCTGGTACCATGATTGTATTTAAGCAGTGACATTTAATTTCTTCATTCAAAGGAAACCTATAACATTGTGGCAGGGTAATTGGAGTGAAATAGAATATAGTAGAATGATTTTTGCAAAGGCAGGTTCTGTAGACGATCACTTTAATTCCACCACTTTACAATGCAGGAGAAAAGAACCCCAGAAAAAATCTAGCTCATGGAGGTGTGCTTTACCTAATAGGAAACACACCCAGGCTAAAACAAATTATAAGAATTAAAGAATTCAGGGGCCCAGTAGGATTGCTCGGTGGTCTAAAGCACCAGCTTGGGAAAGCTTGTGTGGCTTCAGGGACCGCGGTTCAATTCCCAGCACCACATGCTGTGCCAGTCCTGCCCTCGGGGCGGGCTGAGCTGGCCATAAAAATGAGTGAATAAACAAACAAAAGTTCTGAAATGAGAAAAAAATAAATAAAATTTTAAATTTTTTTTAAAAAGAAAGAATTCAAAGGCAAAGAGAGTTAAAATTAATTTATATTACACACTTATTCAATTCAGGAGAACTACATATATATATATATATATACATATATTCAAAAAATCACAAGTACATATATAAGGTACTATATATATATATTATACATATACAAATATATGTACTTTGGCAAGCTTGTTCAATGGGTGTATTCTGCTAACTTGGCAGGTAGTTCTAGGAAGAGTTGAATCCCACACTCCACATTCCTCTACCATAGGATTCTATGGAAAAAAAGGAAACTTTCCACTGTTGGTGGCAGTACAGACTTGTGTAACCATTGTGAACATTAGCATGGCAATTACTCAAAAAGACTAAAATTAGAGGTTCCATTGACCAAAAAGTTATTCTTCTTTTTTATATTGTCCAAAAAAAATTAAAAGCATCAGATCATAGAAATATATGCACATGCATGTTTATACCAGCACAATTTCTAATACCTGAACCTCGAAAACAGTCCAAATGCCCATTAACAGTTGAATAAATAAAGAAAATGTGGGATTTTTTACATAATGGAGTACTACTCAGGCATGAAGGATAAACTGGAAACATTTCTAACTGAGTGGGTGCAACTTCAGACGATGTTCTTAAGGGAGACAAATCAGGCACACGTGTGTAGATATTCTCTGTGGGATAGACTGAAAGTGTAAATAAGGATCAAAATGCATAATATTATTGGAAAATGTGAAGGAAATATTCAAATTAGAAGGAAAATAAGGGAGAGAGGTTAAAAGGAAGAGACAAGTTAGAAAAATAATAGAAAAAAATTGAGACTAACATTTATAAATAAAGAGAGGCAGGGCCCGGCAGGATGGCTCATTGGTCTAAAACACCTGCTTAGGAAAGCTTAGGCGGCTGCAGGGACCAGTGGTTCGATACCCGGTACCACACGCTGCGCCAGCCCTGCCCCAGGGCAGGCTGAGCTAGCCATGAAAAAAAAAGATAAAGTTAAAAAAATCTAAAATATTAATAATAATAAAAAAATAGAGGCAGATAGAATTAAAGAAGTGGAGGGAATGGGAAATTTAAAAAAAATACATACATACCGTAACAGGTACAAACTCCCTATGATGAAAATTATGTAGGTATAAAATTTACCAATAAAAAGGGAGAAGGCATAGATGTCCACTCTCTTCACTCCAGTTCAAAACATTACTCAAAGCATTAGCAGAGGCATTTAGGCAAGAAGAGAAACACAAGTGATACGTGTAGGGCAAAAGGAACTGAAATTGACACTATCTGCAGATGGCCTAGTCCTTCATTTGGAAAACTATAAAACGCACAGAAATAAAATGCACAGAAATGCTCTAAAATATTCACAAATTTGGTAATATAGCAAGAAACAAAACAACACAAAAATCAATGACATTTCTGTACACTAACAATGAACCTACAAAGAAAGTATTTTTAAAAAGCTACCTTTAAGAACAGCACCCAGAAAAATTACTTACTATTTATCTAAACCAATGAAGTGAAAGACCTGCAAATATGCTGAAAAAAAAACAAAACTCCAGATGACATCAGAAAATGAAAAGATATTCTTTGCTCCTGGAAAGAACCAATATGGTCAAAACGGCCATATTTCTAAAATTGATATATCAACTTAAACACAATAGGAATCAAAACACTAGCAGCACTTTTTCACAGATGGAAAAAAAGAATCCAGGAACTCTATGAAATGAGGAAAAACTTAAAATGATGAAAGCGAACCCACAAAGAAAAGCAAAGCAAGAGATTTCATAATCCCAGAGTCGAGACAGTAGTACACAGCTACAGGGATAAAATGAACATGCAACAGGCATGACATAGAAATGGAAAACAATGGAACAGAGTGGAGAATATGTAAACAGCCCCTATTCAACTATGTAACCCTTACAAAATGCCAGAACGATACACTGGAGAAAAGATAGCATCTTTAGTGAACTGTTAGAATACTGCCTACCCACAAGCAGAAGGCTGACTCTCGATCTATACCTCTTATCACTCGCTGAAATAAAATCAAAATGAATCAAAGAAATAAATGTTAAAATAAAACACTCAAATGGCTCGAAGACAAATAGTTAGAACTCTCCAAGTCATAGGCATATGCAAAAGTTTTATAATTAAAACCCCTGCTGCACAAGAAATAGTCCTGAGAATCAACAAATGAGATCATAATAAATTAAAAAGTTCTCCAGATCAAAAGAAATAACCAACAGTTAAAAAAAAAAAAGCTATAGAATGAAAAATTTTGCCAGCTATTCCTCTGACAGAGGACTAATGCCTAGAATTTATAAAGAACTCAATAAAGTTAAACACCAAGTTAGAAGGCCTAATTTAAAAAAAAAAAAGTAGCCAAGTAAAAGGAAGAGATCTTTCACAGAACAGAAGTATGAATGGCCAGTAAATATATGAAGGAATTTTCGTTATCACTGGAAACACACATTTTAATAATCCTGAGATTTGATTTTTGCACCACAAAAAAATTATTATCTTCAAGAATTCAAATAATAACAAATACTGAGGCTATTGTGTAAAAGAGAATTCTTGTACATTGTTGTTGAAAATGTAAACTAGTGCAACTACTATGAAAATTAATATGCAGATTTTCCAGAACTAGAGATTCCATTTGATCCAGCTCTTCTAAATATCTTCACGAAAGAGGTAAAGACATCACATTACAGTGATGCATGCACATTGATATTCATTAGTTGATACAAGTAGTGATACAGACCTTCCTTCATGAGAAGGACAAGAAATAGAGGCGGAGAAGAGAAGGTGATGAGGATTGAGGTGTGTTACACGTGTGTACCAGCTCCTAACAAAGAATGTAATCATTATGTAATGCAAACATATGTGAATGCATAAACGCATACATGAATAAAGGCTCAATAACTGAAAAAAGTGCATGCATTCACTTTCTATATTTCTAGTCCATCATCTAGCTATCTTATCTACTTTCCTTTGTAGACCAGGATCTTTGTAGACAATGTGAAAAAAAAAATGATTTGCCTTACTGAGCAGTTGTTCTTGGCTACACCTATGTATTTTTTCAAGGTAGACTTTTCTGGAATACCAAGGTGCCCTTCAATAATTCTACCTCTGCAAGCCATCATAATGAATATAAATTATTAGTTTAACACTGATAAATCTGGCAGAGTACCAGGCATAAAGAATGTGTGAACAGGGCTCAAGAGACACACAGTCTAAATTAGAAAGACAAATAGATGTTTCAGGAGCTCAAAAGGTGATTAGAATCTTGACTTGTAAGTCATCATGTTTACATTTATGAAAAATGTTATTTCCCCCTTTCATAGCCTTAACAACTCATAAATACCACTGAGACAAGCAGAATGGCAATAAAAGCATTTGTGAAACTGAACACAATTGTCAGAGAATATTATTTATTTTAGTGAGTTTATTACTGGACAGCTGTTTACAAATTTAGGAACAGATTGGTCCATGGATGAATGAGTTTTAGTTAAAGAAACAGGAGCATGAGAGGCCTTGGAGGTCCTTTATGATAATTCTTCCTAGCCTGTGTTCGACAGTTTCCTACTGGGAATAGTTGGATTGCTTGATTACTAGTAAATATGCTCTGAGTTAGGCTGACAAGGTGTAATATATAAAACCTATCTTTAGGGACACTGAAAACCCAGGAATCCATATGGAGCCAGGAAAATGTTTTCAAACCTCATCAGTGACCTAAAGTATGACCTGAAACTTTCTGGAGGCTAGTGTGTATTTACCATCAAATGACATATATTCAGTTTGACCATGTAAATGCCAAAAAGAAAAAAAAAATGTATCTAAGAAAAATTATTTTTTTAAACTGTTGAGAGCAGGATGTTAGTTAGAGTCATCAGAACTGATGCCAAGTCTGACCTACATATCTTACTGTCTACGTGGCTTTGTACAAGTTACTTATGTTTGATGACTCTGTGACCGCTGCGTGTGGTGACAATGCCTAAGAATTGGAGCAAAATCAATTTATTTTGTAAAAAAGCAGACATGGTACTTGGCACAGAATAAGTGCTTGATAAACAATTGGTAGTTAGTTTTGGGGGTATCTTCCACCCAGACAGACAGAAGGAGAGCTGCAGTTCTTAGACTTGTGCCATAAAGAAAAGTATGCTTACTTTGAAATCAGATGAATGTAAGCTTCAACAATGTTCAGTATTAAATTTTCAAGCGGTTTAAATTCATTGAGCCTCACTTTTCCCACTGGGAGAAAATGAAATATAAAATAGAACTTAGAGAACAGTTGTAAGAAGTCAGATAAGAAATTATGTTGGCAAAGGGCCTGGAATGTCAGATACCAAAAGAAATGTTTCTTTATGAATGAAGTTTGTATCAATAGATGACATCTTATTGTAATTGGTATAAAATAAACATGTTTGTCCATTTAATCCAGGCCTCTATAAATGTTTGAAAAATAAAAATCAACAGATTGTTTGGCTTTTTACTAAGATTATTGCTACAGCTTAGACGTATATAATGATCATATTCATCAGAACAAACTTGTGCTCCTGCATGACATACCTTAGTTCCTTTCTTTCCTCTCCCTCTAACCCCCTCCCTCTTTTTATCCTTTCAAAATCTCTATAATTTTACCAGCTGAATAGAAATAAATTATTAATTTTGCCTAATGAATTAATGCGTACTTTATTTCTCTAAATTGCACAGTAATTTCAAAATTATAGTAAACATTGAAAAAAATAATAAAGATTGATAGGCTATGGTGTGTTTGTATTTCAGATCACAGAAAGCAATCTTCACATGCAATGTACAAAACTTCCTTCCCTGATGAAAGTGTAGAAAAAATTGACACCTTGGATGCCTAATTTGTCTTTAGTTTGCCCAATCATAATGCCTGATGCTAGATATTGTACAAGACTTTACACACAAATGTAAACAAAATAAATTTATTTCATGCCCTTGTGGAGTTTTGTTGTTGTTGTTGTTGTTGTTGTTTTGGGTTTGTTTTTTGGTTTTGTTTGTTTGTTCTCTTTTTGAGATAGGGTCTCACTGTGCAGTTCAGGCTGGCCTTGTACCCCAGGACTTTTGTACCCCAGGATGGTCTCAAACCCACACCAGTCCTCCTGCCTCAGCTTCCCAAGTGCTGGAATTACAGGCATGTACCACCATACCCAGCTCCTTGTAGAATATTACTATGGTGGAAAAAATAGATATTGGATGAATGACTATGTAAAAAAACTGCAAAATCTCAGATTATGATTACTATGAAAAATAAGGTCAAAATATCATGAAGGAATATACAAATTGAAACTCTGTTAGCCTCAGTATTTTAAATATGATCCTCTGTTTTGATGATGATATAGAAATAAGTAATCAACTGAATTTTCTAAGTTTTTTCTAAGAAAACTTCAGGCAGAGGTAGCCCAAAGTTTCTATTAATCCTCATAACCTATCTTCAGATGACCAAAACACAGGCTAGAAAACTAATTCTGAAAGATACTTCACTGCGAAAAGGATTTCCTTGAATAGGATTTGTAGAAGTAGGCATGCCATGCAATTTACTGTTGCCTTTTCCTGCTCCCCTGGTAGGCAAGTCAAATTTGTGTCTTTGATAGAGGCTGGGGCTTTCTGCATGAGCAGATAATTAAATCTTAGCCTTGATTTGAGTAATGAGCTGCAGGAAATAAGGGACTCAATCCTAAGAAGAGGCCACTAGAGAGCCACATCAAGAAGTTTGGGTCTTAGATGAAGCCACAAGTACTGACATTCTCAATAGCAGAATACCAGAAGAAGGACAGGGCATATTGTAGCAAGCTGGACTGCCCCCAACAGCAGGCAAAGGGTTCTTGTGAGTCAAACGGAACTCACTAAGCTTGAATCACATTCTGGAAGGATTCCAGTCAGGAGGATTGCTGTGAGGATGGAGGATCTTTACAGAAAGAATTAGAGGAGATTATCTAGGGATCATAGAGGAAGGGAACTGCCTATTATACATTTCCCATGTGAGACAACATCAAAGAACTCGTAAGTAGGTAATGAGTATGCTCCGCATGGCAGCAAAAGGAAATGGAATGCAATGAGTTTGAAGGCATGGAGGAAAAAAACTAAAACACCCGCTGCCTTGAGGGAAATTACTCACAATTCTATTTCATCAGCTGTTAACTCCTGTTTTCCTGAGGCCAATACTGTTCTGTTTAATTTTGCTCTTTAAAAAAGGGCAAATTATTTCAGATAAAATGTATGTTAAGCAAGGTTACATTCCCTAGTAAAACTGAAGTGAAATAACAAGAAGTACTTGGGAAGAAAAAGTGAAGATTGGATCAGAAAGGAGATGTGCCCTGATGCCTTGAAAGCAGAAGAGTGTGGAATGAATGCAAAGAGCTGAAAAGAAGCTCAAGCAGATGAAACAGGGCATCATTTCCAGAGAGTATCTGGAGGAAAAATGGGATCATCTCAATTCCCCAAACTATTCCTCAAGTGAAAACAAATACTTGATTATTAATAATTACTTTGATGAAAACATTTTATGCCTCATTAATGTGGAAGTTGAGAGCTGAGGAGATAGCTCAGTGAAATAAATGCTTTCCTGGCAAGCTCAAGGTCCTGAGTTCTGTCCCTGGTACCACCAAAAAAACAAAACAAGAAGAAAGTTGGCTAAAGAACGGCAACATCCTGTTTTTAATTTGTAAATTGCATCCTCAGACAGTGGTACACTCTTAAGATAAGAGGCAAATGGCTAGGAAGAGCTTGTGAAGAACACTGAGACAAATCCACACTTGTCTAGGATAAACGGAGCCTCAAGGAGTGTAGGAAATATTGAACTCCAAAAGAGAGGCCCTGTGAAAAGAATGCTTCCCTAGTCTGCTTTGCTTCGCTCACCAATGACTTCAACATTCCCACATGAGGCTCATATTTGCTTAAGTTCAATTCTACTCTAGGCAGTTGTTCTGCTTCTACAATCCCTAGGAGCCCGGCCTTTTGCTGATACAAGTATTCTTTTACAATAGCTCCTGTAGTTTAGACTGGAGTTGCCTCGCCACCCACGCAAATGCAGAGGCTGGTGTGGTAAAAGCTGTTGTCAGCTGTAATGCTGTTGGGAAATGGTGGAAGCTCTTCCTTCCAAAGAAAGGAAGCTCAGTCACCATGGCAGGCCCTGGGGGAGAACACTGGTCCATGGCGCCTTCCTCTCTCTTCATCTTGCTTTTGTTTCCCAGGTGCCACACTCTCAGTATGTCTGATCCATCACATGGTCCCCATCACTACATGCTGTGCTGCTCCAGGACCAATAGCCATTGGACAAAGGACCAGGGACTTATACCTCTGAAACTACAATCCCAGACAAATCTTTCTTCATTTTAAGTTTATTTTTTCAAGTATATTTTCACAGAAGTAGGAAGTGTACATACTCAAAATTTCTGTGTTTCTGAGTTGGGAGTGGTGGTGCACACCTGTAATCCCAGCGCTTGGGAGGCTGAGGCAGGAGGATTCAATGAACGTTCGAGACCAACCTGGGCTACAAAAGTGAGCTCAAAGCATGCCTGAACTACATAGCAAGACCCTGTCTAAAAAAAGAAAACAAAAAATTCTATGTTTCTGGGCTACAGCAGATTCCTTCAGTTTGGGGCTATAGGTAGTTTTTTGGGTGTTTTTTTTTTTTTTTTTTTCAGAAACCGAATTATAATAGGGTTAGTTTCTCATGCCATCCTTCACCCTGATGAGCTATACCAGAGGAGATATCTTGACCATTAGCATACTTGAACAAAACTTAGCACAGTGAAGAACTGTACCCCTAATTCCTGATAACTGTGACATATATTCAACACTGAAAACTACTTCCAGCATACACTCAGCAAGTTTCAGTATTCAGTTACAAATCTCTTCATCAGGAAGGCAAGTTATATCCATACTATGTTTATAAGATACAGGCCATTTTCTTTTGCCTCACTACTTTTCATATGAGCTTTAGTTTTTGTTTTGTTGTCTATATCCTAAATACTATATTTCACCAAAAGACCTAACCAGAGAACTCACCCTAGTATGATTTTTCAGGATTCTTGCAATACAAGCTCTGCCTTGAATATAAGCCTCAGTTAAGACTGTCAGACAGACATTCATTATTTGTCTATTGTAACACATGACTGATATATCAAGTTATGAAATAACAAATGAAAACATAAATTATAATGAAGAATATTTGTAAATACCCAAGTAAGTGTCTTTGGAGAAGAGGTAGATGCCTATGTAAACAGATGAACTCAAGACTTATTGCTGAATGACCAATAGGAGTACCAATATAAGGGATGAATGATGTTTGCAACTGATAATAAATGGACATGGTTTTGTATAATATAAATCTTCAAAATCCAGTATATTTGAGTGTCATATGGATGCACTTAATGCCAGTGTGTGAAATAAACTTTCACTGAATTGTGGTTCCTGCTATTTTTCATCCATTTTGGGTGGACAATCTCATTCTTAACTGTCATTTTTTATAATCACTCCTATCTCATAAGTCTTAAATCTTCAGTTAACACTTCATTTAATGAAAACTTTTATGAAGCTTAAGCTGCAAGAGGCTGCGACCTACGTAGAGAATTCATGGGCTAGATGGGTGTGGGGTGCATGCCTGGCACCTTAGCTCTCAGGAGGCTGCAGAAGTTGATTTGTCACAAACTTGAGGCTAGTCTAGGGTACTCACCACAGTAAATCAACAATTGGGGTTTCATCTTATTAGAAAACTTTTGCACAGCCAGAGACAGACAGACAGACAGAGACAGGAACAGAGACAAAGACAGTGACAAAGAGAGACAGACAAAGAAGAGAATGAATAGAGAATCCAGTGGTGAAAGAGAAAGAAAGAAAGAAAGAAAGAAAGAAAGGAAGGAAGGAAGGAAGGAAGGAAGGAAGAAAGAAAGAAAGAAAGAAAGAAAGAAAGAAAGAAAGGAAGAAAGGAAGGAAGGAAGGAGAAAATTCTAGCAGTTCATCAAAAAAAAAACTGGGGCAGAGGAGATAGCTCAGCAGTCTAAGCACCTTCTTGACAAGTACAAGGACCCATGTTTGATCTCCTGTACCAAATACTGAATCTTCGGCATGTCTTGGAGGGGCCACTGAAATTCAGCATGGTAGTGCAAGCCCGCAATCCCAGAACTGTGTAAGTAGAGACAAGAGGATCCCTCCAAGTCCCAGCTGCATAGTAAGCCCCTGTCCAAATACATGAATAAATAACAATAACATCAAACAAAGAACTACTATTTAGAATATATAAAGAACTAAAAAGAAAAACAAATCCTCCAAATTTAAAGACCTACTCTAAAAATAGGTATCTGAAATCATAGACACTGTTCAGATAAAGCAATACAAATAGCAAATAAATACATGAAAAAATACTCAGTATCACTAGTTATTTCAGAAAAGCAAGTTGAAATAATAGTGAGATTCCATTTCACTCCAGAAAGAATGGCTATTATGAAGAAGTCAACCAATAGCAAATACTGGTGGGGCTATGGGAGAAAAATGACCTTCTTCATTGCTGATGGGAGTGTAGACTTGTGGACCTTCCTTAAAAAACTAAAATCAATGTTCCATTTGAATTCCTCTTCTTAGCATTTTTTCCAGAAAAATTAAAGGCATTGTACTACAGCAGTGTATCCACAGCCATGTTTATTCCAAAACAGTTTGTAATAGGTAAACCTTGAAAACAGCTCAAATGCCCATTAACCAAAGAATAGCTGGAGAAAATGCAGATTTTCTATATAATAAAATATTAGTCGACATAAAGAAAGATAAACTTGAAACATTTCTAGCTAAATTGACACATCTTCAGGACATATGCTTAAGTGAAATCAATTAGGCACTTGTGGAAGTATGGCATGGCTTCTCTGGTGTGAAAAAGTGAAAGTATACATAAGGAACAAAACGTATGACAGATAATGTGAAATAGAAAGAAAATATCCAAATGAGAAAGACTTGGCAGAGTAGAGGGAGGAAGGAAGGGAGTGAAAAGAAAAAAAGAAAGAAAAACAGAATGAAGTTTTTGTAAATAAGGAGGGGAATAGCTGGGCGTGGTGGCTCATGCCTGTAATCCCAGCACTCAGGAGGCTGAGGCAGGAGGATTGGTGCAAGTTCGAGACCAGCCTGAGCTACAAAAGTGAGCTCAAGGCCAGCCTCAACTGTATAGTGAGGCCCTGTCTCAAAAAGACAAAAAGAGGGTCTGGGGAGATAGCTCCAAGGCACAAGTGCCTTCCTGGCAAGTGCAAGGTCGTGAGTTAGAACCCTGGTCCCGCAAAAAAAAAAAAAAAAAAAAAAAAAAAAAAAAAAAAAAAAAAAAAAAAAAAAAAAAGACAAAAAGAGAAAATAAAATAAAAAAAAAAAATAAGGAGGGGAAAAGGAGTTGAAGGGAGGGAAGGAGAATAGGGAATAAAGAATCTAGATGTATCACCTGCAGGTACAGGTTCCTTATGATGAATATGATCATTATGCATATCCAAATTGGACCAATACACTTGATTTAATGCAATAAATAAATAAAACACTGCTGCTTTTAAACCTTCAGTGCAGAATTAAAGTGCTGAAGAGCTATAATTATGCTCCAGAAGAAAATAAAATGTCTGTATTTTAATAAATGTAGGTTTTTGTATATAAACATATATTTTTGTATGTGAATAAATGAGTAACTGTAGATTACTGTGCATTAAAAGATAAGTAATTGCCTGAAAATAAGCCCTATCACATCTTTCTGAGTAAAAATTAATATATAGCTCAGTCTTCTTTCCAGGGAAATGCAGTACTGTTTTAACTCATTCCCCACTACCACAAGACAACCTCCAGTTCACCAGTTTTTCCTCACAGTATATAATCCCTATTTTTTTTTTTTTTTTGCAAGACCAGAGTTAGAACTCATGACCTTGCACTTGCCGCGCAGGCACTTGTGCCACTGAGCTAGCTCTCCAGCCCCCCTATGCCAAATCTAGACCATTGTCTCTGAATGATGTCAATGACAACGATGTTTATATATTTCAAAGATCAAAAAAGCGGAATATTTTGTCACATGTGAAAATTACATGGAATTCAAATTTCAGTGTTCACAAATAAATTTTTTATTGGAATATACGACCTCCCTTATGCATTTACATATTGTCTATGGCCCACAAAAGTCGGACATCTTTCTTCTTGTGCTCCCAGCAGTTCATGCTGATGAGCAGCATGAGGGCCCACAGGAAGTTGTGCAGCGACCCTCCGTGCTCAGAGCAGCAACTTCAATTCAGTCACAAAATTTCAAAGTTGCTCTTTTAGGGTTTCTCCAGGTCTGAAAATGTGGACATCACACTCATTTTTATGTTCATTCATGGCTGGAACTTGGTGGCATTTCCTCTCCTAGCTGCAATGAACACAGAAGAATCCAGTCTCCAGGGGAAGTCCGTGTTTTTAGTTCCAGCCTAGATCTGAAGAAAGAGAAATCTAAGTTGTAGTCTGGAATCCCAGATGTGATCTGAAACTTCTTACTTCAATACTCTTATGAAGAGGTAAAATTGAGACCAGCATTTCTGATAATCCAGGTTCATGATCTGAAGAAGCTAGTTCTAAAATAACATTTAAAAAACTCATAGCTTTTTTGTGAGTCAAAATTTCTTCCATTCCCTAATTTCTCCCATGCAAATATTAGGTATGGAAGTTCAGCCTGTGGAAAGGCATATCAAGTTCATTAAAGCAAAACATTTAATGAGTTTATGCCATTACAGTATTATGAAGATTCAGAATGGTATTCATTACCTTTATTCCACCCCCAGGCTGACTTCAGAACTTACTGGGCTAGAAACATTAATAACCTTATTTTTTCTTGATGTTTTTCATTAGTTACATATTATTCAAACACATGTTTAAGTATGGCTTAAAATAGGCACTGAAAAGAATAATCCATCTGAAGTTTGCATTCTCTTGCTACGGACCCATCCAAAATCAAAATAGATGAGAAAACACCTACCATGAAATTAAGCCTAACATTTATGGTTGCAGGCAAGTTTTTATGAATGTATGTTCCACATTACCTAAATTATCCCTACTCAAGTTTACTCACATTCCTTTTTTATAAATATTTGTCTATTTTTAAATTTGACAATGATTATATTACATATTTTCATCGTTGGATCAGTTTAGATTAATAGATATAGGTATATAAGAATGATCAAACAAACATTAACACTTTCACTAAACATTACTTTTTGTTTTTTAACAGTTGACACACTGCATATTGTCCTCACAATAGTTATACAGAGCACAGGTTGTGGGCATGACATGCCTTCCAACTGATATTGGTAAGGAAAGGAAAAAAAAAATTTAGAGTTCTTATATTAGGGAGACTATATGATATCACATTCCTCTTTAAGAGCATTAGCTTTACAATTTCTTGACTATTACATCTAACTCTAACTTCTTGTATTCTTAGGCTGGATATTATTGCAAAGGTGAGCACCCATGTCAATTCTTGGTAGCAACTAAGGGACAATGTGCTGGTAACCTCTTGCCTTGAGAAGAGCAACTCTAATGTTGGTTTATAAATCCTAGCAGGGGTGATTAAACCCAGGACTTTTGTTTCTGTTGATGTTTTTGTTTTTGGTATAGGGGATTGAACGCAAGACCTTGCGCTTAGCCAGGCAGATGCTTATGCTGCGGAGCTGAAACCCCAGCCCAGTTGATTTAAAATAATGTTCTGATTCTAAAATATTGTTTTTGTCATTTGATACATCTGAAGCCAAACATTCATTTAAAAAAAATGGAAAATGAACACTAAAACTACAGGAAGGGAGACATGGGGCTACCCAGCCCAAGTGTTGGCAAGTGCAGCCTGCAGGTGAAAGCTCACAGTGCTTGTGTACAGATCGCTTCTGACTGTTTTCACACCATAATACAGAGTTCATTGCTTACAAGAAAGTATATTTCCTACAAAAGCTGCACCAATTAATTACCTGTCTCTTTCCAGACAAATGTGTGCCATCCACTGCTTTAGTCCAACTATCCTCACACTGAATGAGTGGCTATGAGGTCAGGAGAGGAAAAGAGGATAAAATAAACCTCGTGTCTTTTATCTCAGAAGCATAATTTTAAAAAATTAAAGTGATATGAGTTAACTTATAAATTTAGTGACAATCTAGGGTCTGTTTTGCTCAGACAAGTTCCTGACAATGTATTCCTGTCTCAGTTACTCTTCTCTCATTGCTGGAACAAAATACTCCGCAACCAAAATGAAGAAAGGAAAGGCTTAGTTATACAAGTTCATGATATTCATGACGTGGGGACCAGTCTGAATAGCAACTATCATTAACATCTACTCAGTACAGGAGTTTTTCTATAAAAATTCCTAAATATTTTCAATATTTTCTTTCAAATGGATGTATCTTGAAGGAGCGCTGTGTTTTACACTGTTTTGTTCTAATAGGCGTCATTGGTCCCTAAGTACGTGAAAACCAGTTACGATACCTGTTACAGGAGCATTTTAGATCCTCATCTTCCACCATCATCTCGGTTAGTCTCCTTAATCTCAATGTTTATTTGTGTCATTGACTAGATAGGTTCCCATTCTACAGCATGTCTATTTTTAAATAAAAATCTTTAGCTTCCTTGCTTGAGGAATTATATCACAATCACAGACTTCTCGTTCTTTCCACCTGCAGGTAGCCAAAGTTTGGACACAGACACTGTTGCATTAACAGTATTAGCTATTTCTAGTATGGTGGTAAAATGTACTTTTGTTTATTCACTCATTTTTATGGCCGGCTCAGCCCGCCCTGATGGCAGGGCTGGCGCAGCATGTGGTGCCAGGGATTGAACCACGGTCCCTGAAGCTGCCCAAGCCCTCCCAAGCAGGCGCTTTAGACCACTGAGCCATCCCTCTGGGCTCGTAAAATGTACTTTTGAACAAATACAAAAGTAAGAAACTGGGGGCTGGGGAGATAGCTCCGAGGCACAAGTGCCTGCTGGGTGAGTGCAAGGTCGTGAGTTTGAACCCTGGTCCCACAAAAAAAAAAAAAGTAAGAAACTGTATTTGCCACTTCTGGATTCCTGTAAATGTCTTTTGTCGACCAAGATGGAATATTACTTTGCTGTTTCCAAATGGCATATTATAAGTTCAACACTGAGAACTCAGAGCTCTGCTGCTCCCAACACCTTGTCTCAGTGTCGTTTCCTACTGGCCTAGTGGAGGGAAGGGGGACAAAAGACCACAGAAGGGATGTCTAAGGATGCTGGCTGATGAATTGCCTCAGGCCTGCCTTCAATGTGGCTATTTATGACCATACTCAATGATAGGAGTATTTGCTGAAAAACCCACCTCCTTCCGTGGCTTTATGATATATGCCCACTGAAACACAGCTCAGACTTATTTGTCTTTAAACTCTCACACCTAAAATAGGATCAGATGCACTGAACATCTAATTATATTACATGGAGGCGAAAAGGATGTTGGTTGGCAACATGATCCAAACATTTTCAAGTTGAGTCCCATGTAGTTCTCTCTCTAGCCAACTGACTAAATTAGATTTGTGGGACAGAGCTCAAAAGAATATAAGAGTACTTCAAAAGATGATTTGAAAGAAATTAAGTATGTGTGGAACACGTATTCACTGCAGCTAGTGGTCAGAAATACGTGGCCAGCCAGCTGTGGCAACACAAGCCTGTAATCCCAGCACTCAGGAGGCAGAGACAGGAAGGTCATTCCATACACAAGGCCAGCCAGGGCTGTGTAATGAATGCAAGGCCAGTCTGAACACAAAAGGGAGACCTTGGCCCCTAAATATACAAAAAGAGATAGAGAAACACAGAGAGAGAAATGTCAAAATACTGTTTTCCATGGTGATACTGTTCCCAGTCTCAAGTAGTAAAGAATTTTAGTATTTTATCTATGGAACATGGATTGACTATGTTTTTGAAAACCAATTTGGCTAAATCTTTCAAAAGATCTAAATGGATATATATGTTCTAATCCACTGATTTAATTTATGAAAGTCTATCTATAGTAATATAGTGTATGAAAAACTTTATGGTGTGTGTTCAGTTTAGTATTGTTCATAACAACAAAAATCTGGCAGTCAATCAAATATGTAATATATTTTAATGGTTATGTAAACTATGTTGTATTTCCTGAAAATTTATTATATTCAAATAAATATGTTTAAGATGGAGTTGAGATACTTAAAATGCCTTGAAATAAGATTAAGTATATAGAGTGAAAGTAAGAAAGAAAGATAAGAAGGAAGGAAGCTAGAAGCTAGAAGAGAGTGGATGAGGGTGGGAAGGAGTAAAGGAGAAAAGAGGAGAGAAAATCTGGATATTTTGAACAGATTCTTATAAAATGAAATGAAAGATAATACTCTAAAGAATTTTACCAAAAGAAATTGAGTGCATCTATATTCATATCAATATTGTATAGTTGTTTCCTTTCTATTTTTAAAAATGTGCTCAATCTTTATAACATGTAAGATAGGCAAATATAAATCTGATGTTATTAAATTATTTTCAAGTTAATACCATAGTATCTTTAAGTGATTGGTAAGTGTATTTAGCATTTCGACAGTTAAAATTATACCAAAATTTTTTATGAATGTTTCTTTAGTTTGCCAAATTTACTCTTCAAATTCTACTTTTGACAGGCAATACTTCTATCCTTGTGAAATGTTAAACTTCCCTTTGTGTAATATTATAATAATGTCAGTAACTACCCCACATGAGTGGTAACAGGTATTAGGAGATAACAGGTATCCTGAGCATCACTGCTGTCAAATATGAATTTTTTTTTTCCTGCAAGAGTGTCTTTGGACGTCTGATAGCACAAACACTGATACATTGTTCATCTTAGCCAGCTGCTGTTCTACATTGTGATTTAAACTGGACAAACCAGCAACAATATTGCACAGAGTAGTGTGGTGTTGCACTTGCTTAAAATTGAATCAATAAGTATTGTTAAGAATAAAACATTTTTATCTAGTGTTATGGAAATTATATTCTCTTGAGAAAGACTTTAAATAGTTTTGGGAATGATATTCACCATTACTAACAGCATTCAAATCCTATTAAATGAGTTAGGCTGTTTCGAGAATCATGGCACAAGTACATTTTGGAAAAAATATGAGTCTTGTTAATATGCTAATTTCACAGGCATATTTCTACTTGACAACTGTGGGTATTATTTTAATTAGAGTCATACTTACATTCTAATATGAGAATTAGTGCTAAACACAGCCTTAATTTTCACCAAGAATAATTTATTACATTCTTTTCACTTTATTCTTGAATCCACACCCATTGCAAATTTTTTTTTTTTTTTTTTGTCTTTTTGAGACAGGGTCTCGCTATGCAGTTGAGGCTGGTCCTGCGCTCACTTTTGTAGCCCAGGCTAGTCTCGAACTCACACCAATCCTCCTGCCTCAGCCTCCCAAGTGCTGGGATTACAGGCGTGAGCCACCACGCCCGGCTCCATTGCAAATTATCTTGTCTCTTTTAATTAGTAGCCTAAAGCGTTCCTCTTGTTTTCTATTCTTCTGTGCTATTTGTACCAATTATTTTTATTTCTTTTGCAATTTTTCCCTTCATTAAATTCTTAGTGTGATAAAACCTTACAATAAAATAATAATAATAGAGTTTTGCTAGTTTTTAAATAAAAAGTTACTTAGTTTAATTTTTCTCCATTTCCAAATAGTGGAGAAGGTTCACACCTTAATGGAACAAATTGGGGAAAAAATAGAGAATAAATTACCATGTATTCTAGTTGGAAATGTTTATCTAATTGCATGAGCTTTTGGGATAATTGAGAAATTTACCATATTTTTTATATTTTTCCCATATTCTCTATATGAATTCAATTCAGACCAATTACACTATAGATGTAAATAAGACTTTTTCAAGATTATTCACTATTTTGAAACACTATAATTATATTTTCTCATTGAACATACAAATCTGACTTTTCATGGTAAACTAATGGTTGAACACATTCAATTAAATATTTCCATAACATTTTTCTACAAACATATAATATTTAATGAACAAATGCTCAACTCATGCAATCTATTAGATTTCTATCAGATATTCGTGATTACTAACTTGGCTCAGTGTCCCATGTCTAAAGGGTATATCATATACATCTTGGCAACAAGTATACCACACACTTGGTCAGCTTTCAAGTAAAAAAAATAATGTGCTAACAGAATTCAACCAGAGATTACTATATCTGTCAAATAGATTCATTTTTAAAACTTCATTTGAATACATTGCTTTGGAGGAAAACGTAACTGAAGCTTTACTAGAGTTAAGCACTTTGTAGTACTATTAGATGAACTAAATATATAAAATGAAGATATTAAATATCTCCATAAGTGAGAATCCATGATTTCAATAGTATTCTTTCTGTAGAATGCAGCAATGTGCAGAAGTAGATACTAATTGTGAGAATATACATTTTGTTGCATACAGAAATATCAGGATAGCTCTGTGGCACAAGCGCCTGCCTGGCAAGTGCAAGGTCATGAGTTCAAACCCCGGTCCTACAAAATAAATAAATAAATAAATAAATAACCGTTTGTGTATGTGTGAAATATATATATATATATATATATATGTACATATATATACAAGATAGTTAGACAATAATATGCATTGTATAAATTATTAGTAATATGCTATTAATGTGTTTTGGGGCTGGAGAGATAGCTCAGTAGAATATGCACTTGCCTGGCAAGTGCAAGGGCTGGATTCAATGGCCAGTTCCCCCCCAAAAAAAAAAGAAAAAAAAAATCCAGAAATATCAACAGTATACATTTATTTGTGAGTTAAGCTCCTCTCATCTGTAGATCTTCATAAATGTGGGACTGTGGGTCTTGTTACGGATATCTATCTTCCAGCTATCAAAATTTAATAAATGCATATTCACATGTCTTAGATTTAAAAAATCTTTTAAAATACTGCATTATGTAGTGGGGAAATTATTGCAGTGGAGAGATGAGGGAGCGAGCACAGCCTCTCCAGGAGCATGAAGCCAGACACCTGGAAACAACAGCTTGATGAAGAAAGAAACAAGCAGGAGAGAGCTGACAGGAAAACCAGGAACAACAACGAAGCTGGGGAAAGTGCTTGCAAAGTGGAGAGAAGAACAAAGCAGTCCAGAAAGCTAACCCTGGCTCCCATGGAGAGTCCTGACTCAGCCAGCACAACAGAAACCCAGAGAACACAGCAGCTCCAGCAGGAACAATGGGCAGGGTCAGCCATGTTGGCCTCTGCAATCAAAGCCCATAGTTATAAACTGCAAAAGAAAGCATGAAATTTGGGCCTGGAGGGATGGCTCAGTGGTCTAAAGTGCCTGCTTAGGAAAGCTTACACGGCTGCAGGGACCACGGTTTGGTCCCCAGCACCACATGCTGCACCAGCCCTGCCCTCAGGGCAGGCTGAGCTGGCCATAAAAATAAATAAATAAACAAACAAAAGTTCTGAAGCAAGAAATAAATAAATCTAAAAAAAAAAAAAAAAAGAAAGAAAGAAAGCATGAAATTTAATTCTAAAGGTGACTCTACTGCAAGGCAGGCTATAACTGGAAAGTTTGACATGCACCGTATTTATGAGAACTCAGGAGCCATTTGGGAAAGGAAATAATTGCTTAATACTGAGCAGAACAACCATCGTGCAGGGTTTTCACATCATCCTACCATAAGGCCTGGGTGGAATATGTCCACAAGGGAATCACAGAGAACACATGTGCTAAACAATAACCCAGTGGAAAGTTGAAAGTGAGGCCAGGAAAGACACACAGGTCCTACCCTCAGTCATGAAAGCCAGGTATGCTGTGCAGTTTTCAGAGAGAAAGCTATGTCTAAAAGTGTTGATTTGCGTTAGACTAGGTGACTCCAGCCCCTCCACACTGCCTACCTCTCTTTGCTCTCTCCACCTGCCAACGTGATCAGGGATAACCCCTGGCTTGGATGATTGTCCATCTTGGGGCAATGAGCAGAGGGCCTCTGAAGCAAGGGGCAGGTAGCTTCAAGCCCACAGATCATGCACGTATTGAAGAAAGAGTGATTTGTGGGACATAAAAGGACACATAAACTGAGGAGAGATGGAAGACATACTCCTATTGGCCAACCATACCCAATAAAAAAGGCCTAGCAGAATTCATCATTCACACACAAAAATGTGATATTCAGAAGAATCAATATAGTAAAGGAAGTGAAAGTCTTATACACTGAAAACTGCAGTTCAGTGCTCTGATAAAGGAGATCAAGGAGGATATCAGAAAATGGAAAGATATCTCCCACTCTTGGATACCCAAAAACCAAAATAGTGAAACTGTTGATACAAACAGAAAATAAATAGGTGAAAAAATGTTCAATATCAATGATCATTTGAGAAATGCAAATTAATACAACACTGAGATTTCATCTCACCCTGGAAAGGATGGTTTTTATCAAGAAGTCAACCAAAATGGTGGTGAGATAGTTCTGTGGACTAAGCACCTGTTTTGGCAAGCACAGCGAAGCCGGCTCCACCCCACAGAATGCACTGAGCCATTGAACCAGCCCAGGTATGTGTCATACTATAACTTTGCTTCTTTAACTCCGTAATCCCCATCCCTGTTGCACCTTGACCATTGCGCCACCATCTTGTTCTGTATGCGCCGCTATTTGCTAACTCAAAACTGCTCTACTCTGTAAAACTCTGCTCTGTAAAATTCTGAGAAAAACCACGATGTATACTATTCTCGTGAGCTGCCCAACTGTAGCCCATGTCAGACCCTCCAGATGTGTGCTTCCTTTGCCTCTCCCTTGCTACCAGGCTGTCCAGATGTGCACTCCCTTTTGCCTCTCCCATTGCCCCGAGCCCTGTAGCCTATATCTGGCTTTCCAGAGCTGTGCTTCCACTACCAGACCCCTTTTGCGGTTTTCGAGCTTAAAAGCCCCCTGCTTCCACACATCGGCGCTCCTCTTTGCACTCTTGCTTAGAGACCACCGCTGGGTACCAGCTAAAATAAAGCGCTCTTTTTTCTTTTTTGGATGTCTGCCTCAGTTGTCTCATTCTTAGAGTACAACAGCATGGACACCTGTAATGCCAGCGAGGCTGAGAGTCAGAGCTGCATAGTGAGACCCTGCATCAAATACATAAATTAAAAAAAGAAGTCACCCAATAGTAAACGCTAGAGGGGAGGCAGGATAGAAGAGCCTTTCTGCACTGCTGGTGGGAATGTAGACTTGTGAAACCACTGTGGAAGTAAGTATGGAAAATTCTCAAAAAATTAAAACTAAATATTTCATTTGACCCAGCTGTTCCCATTCTGAATATCTTCTAGAACGATTTGAAAGCATCATGCCACAGTAATACGTATTTATAGAAGCAAAATTTACAACAGCTAAATCTCAGAAACAGTCCTTATGCCAAGCAAAAGATTCACAGATAAAGAAAATGTGGTATTTATACATAATGAAATACAGACCGACAACTGGAGAAAAAGAAGGGCTATAAGGATAGCCAATATTTTGGCCCTAGCCCTTCAAGGTCAATAAGACCCAGGATATAAGAGAACCTGTGCTGTAATATCCTATGACTCAGAGGTGTCCCAAATTTCCTGGTCAAGGAGATTATGGGACCTCAGAGGAAAGGGATGAATGAACTGCAGTGCGTCTAAGGAGAGTCACCCAG
>PVJA010012476.1:0-51886 GCA_004027025.1 Myocastor coypus | reverse complement strand
TTTTTTTTTTTTCTTTTTCTTGCTGGGTGGTCAAGGGCAAGTCAAAGCAAGACCTGTATAACAAAACATTCTTTTTTTTTTTTTTGTATCTTCCAGGGTCAAATCCCCTCAGGATCAAGTTAGGGACCATAGACAGTACTTTGTAGAACTGTTGTTAGTGTCAGCCTTTGGGACGAGTCACGGCTATTGTTTGGCCATTTTGCTTTCTGTGAAAGCCTGAGAGAATGTTTTTCTCTGAGTGACTCTCCTTAGAGCCACTGAAATTTTAAGAGTTGATTTTTTAACAATCACTAGCCACAATAAAACTTAGCCAATAAAACTCAAATGCCCACATGATATCTTGGGGAAGAGGTCTGTAGGGAACATGCGTGTTTTGCAGAATAGGGATCTTTTCTCCATCATAGACTCCAAACAGGAAGAGCCTATTCCATGTCAATGGGAGTTTTAAAGGCTTTCCCACAGCAGGAGACTTAGAATGCAAATTAGCACAGGATAAAGGCAGACAGACTATCATGTGGTCAAGTCTGTTATGAGTAAAACTAGTATGTTGGGATAGAGTAAATTCTTCAATGAAAACAAAGATACTGTGAGTAAGTTTATTCGCTGTGAGGAAATTGTAAAGCTGGCCACTGACAGTTTCTCCATCCTCTGTAGACAGAAGTTTATCCGTCCAGAGGTGGATTCTCTTCCCTCCCCTAGACTGTGGCTGACCATGTTTCTTGCTCTGTTCAATGGGATGCAGTGGTAATGATGTTGTGGTGGTACTGAGCTTTGGGAGTATATTGGTTTGGGTTCTGCAAAGGGATAAAATGAATTATGCCAGAGGATTAATTAGACAGGCTCCTTTAATCCCAGCCATGGATCATGAATTAATCTCAAACTTTAGAAGCTAGGAGCTGGGGAGATAGCTCGGGGGCACAAGTGCCTGTCTCAAACTTTAGAAGCTGCCCTAGTGACTGCATGAGGCCTTGAGGGGACACCTAGATACAAACCATAATATATATATATATATATATATATATATATATATATATATATATATATCTTTATTTTTTTGCTGTTGTTGTTGTCACTGGGGATCCAACTCAGGATCTTACATGTAGTTTCCCAGGCAGGTGCCTAGACTGCTGAACTCTGTTCCTGGCCCATAGTTTTATGTTTTCAAGGACTGTTTGAGGAATGAGAACTTGAAAATAGTGTGTGTACCCTGTGCCACCAGCAAGAAGAAAGAGGTCGGCAGGATTCTGCCTATGAAAACTAAGAACAAGTGCTTTTTGAGAAGATGAGAGACAATGCTTCTCTATCCTGAGCCATCCAGTTGTTCCCAGGCCTCAGCTCTGCGACAGCACCTGGTCTTCTGAATGAAGACTGTGTGAATGTTCTGCCAAAGAAGAGTACCAGGTGAAAGCAATTATACAGTGAGAGCAGGGTTCACCCCGTATGGAGAAGAATTGTTCCTTCAAGCCAGATTTGATGAAGCTTTTAGAGCTTTCAGTGATACAAAGAGCCTGGTGAAGTACATATGTCATAGGTTAGCCATCACTGTTCCAGATCAGCCAGCCTACACAATCAAAACAACAAAGCAGTAAATCATGCTGGTACTCAATAAATTTGGGTAGTTTCTCCTGGGGCAATACAAAATTAACAATAAGTGATGAATACTTGTAAGTTTGGGGTGCAGTCACCAAAGTCTTGCTGGGGGATTCAGACATGATAAAACAAAGACAAATATATTTCTAAGATAAATGAATAGACTTCGCTGGGGAGATAGCTCAGTACAATAAGCATTTGCCTGGCAAATGCAAGGACCTGAGTTCAATCCCCAGTTCCACATAAATAAATAAATAAATAAATACATACATACATACATACATACATACATACATACATAAATAGACTTCTATAGGACTCAGTGTGAAGCTAGGAGAATCCAAGGTCATGCAGATAAAATTCAGGTCATTGTAACAGAGTTAAAAAGCAAAAAAAAAAAAAAAGCTGATTTTAAAAGTACTGAGATGGAATAAAAAGGTTACCCCATTTTATTTATTTATTTATTGCTTTCTTTGCTCTTTGAAAACAATGTATAACTATAAATTTTACTTAACACTTCAAAAAATTATATCTATTTTTCTACATCGGAAGTTAAGCTCAGCCTGAAGGACATGGATGTTGGGAATATTTTTAAATTCACTTCTGCAAAGAACAGCACTTGATCTCAATAATACCTGATGTCATTTGAATTTTCATGCAGGGGTCAAGAAAGGACCTCAACTGCACCCCAATTTAAACTAGTTGATCAGAGCCTGTATCACCATAACCTCTTATAGCAGAGTGCAGTTTGGTGATTTATTAATTCATTGATTGATTTATAGAATGAAAATAGAACCAAGGCCTTCACACTTAATATATATCAAACATATTATTATTATCATTGCTTTTACTTTTTTTTTTTTTTTTTTTTTTTGTCTTTTTGGGACAGGGTCTCACTATTCAGTTCAGGCTGGCCTTGAGCTCACTTTTGTAGCCCAGGCTGGTCTCAAACTCATACTGATCCTCCTGCCTCAGCCTCCCAAGTGCTGGGATTACAGGCATGTGTGACCACGCCCAGCCTGTTATGTTATTCTTCTTTGCACAATCTAGAATGATTTGTATTGTTTTTTTAGTCAGCCCTTACTGTTTTCGAGAAATCTTTCTTTTCATGATCACTAATCACAACTTTGTCTTCTGTATCTGATATTCTGGCCTCACACTTCCTCACTCTGCTTTAAAAGTAATTTTTAATCTCCTGAATGTATATTTGAATCTGTTCATGAATTCTATTTCTTTTGTATGTTAGAGGTTCATGGTTTCCCTCATTTTTATCTCTTCTCTTTTTTATTCATATTTACTTTAGGGTCACATGTCTTTCATTATTGCCACCATCTCTGTAATTATCTGAGAAATTGTTTCTCATTTGATATTTTTCTAAAGTCTTGTTAATCTTTGTTAATTTTACTGTGAACACTTCAGAAAGTCCAGGTGAATAGTTTTCAGATTGCTTCATGGCTCCTGGGTCTCTCTTTGGTGAGTTGGAAATCTACAGCTGCATCTTAAGTGTCTTCTCATCTTTGATTTGTTCTTTTTTAGTTTATTTTCTGGATTGATGCTTGAAGTTCCTTCTGATGAATAGTTTTATTACTAGCACTTAGAACTCCTAGAAAATGACTACTTCTCACAGATGTCTTCTAGATGTAGTCAACTTTTGTGTTTTGAATCTTTTGCAAAATTCTGCCTCTTCAACTTATTTGGGATGAGAAGTTGCTGCCTGCTTAGCCCAGGATCCTTGTTCTTTGCCACCAGCTTATAGTATTGTTCATGGCCATTGGCTAATGTCTTGGTATACCAGAAAGAATAACTGATTTACAAAATTTTGCTACATTTCATAAAATGGTACAATCTTCAATAACAATAGACTCAAACAGTCTAGGAAATGACAAACTGAGGTAACCATTAATTTGCCATCTTTTAACATATGAACTAAATTTGTGGTTATATAATAAAATGTAAGATGAACTAGAGAACTGTATAGAATAAATAACCCTTTTATATGGCAACTTCATCCACAAGGAAAAAAACATAGTCTTATTAATTTTAATGAAAAGAAATAGCAATGAGACAGTTTCACAACAGGTTAGTAGGACAGTTCTAATAATATATTGCATATTGTTGTCTTCATAGTATTCATTCAGAGTACAAGATGCAGACTTAATATCTTGTATAAACACTATTAGTACAAATCTTTCTTCTCATTGAACTAAGAGAAGGTAGCTGTATGTATAATTTCATCTTTAACCCATTGGTTGCTGAGGAGAGTGTTGTTTAATTTCCATATATTTATGTTTTTTTGTGGTTTCTTTTATCACTTATTTACAGTTTCATTGCACTGTGGTTAGATAATATGCATGGAATAATTTCTATTTGCTTGCATATACTTAAGCATGACCTATGTACTAGTATATGGCCAATTTTTAGAAAATATCCCATGTATAGCTGAAAAAATGTGTATGCCTATGTGATTGGGTGGAACACCGTATATGTCCACTAAGTGCATTTGTTCCAAGATTTGGTTCAGTTCTGCTACTTCTTGGCAATTTTTTTTTGTCTACTTGACCTATCTTTTGGAGATATAAGGGTGTCAAGGTATCCCATTAAGATTGTGGTATGACATATTAGCTTTTTCATGCCTATTAAGATTTGTCTTGTAAGCCGGGCGTGGTGGCTCACGCCTGTAATCCCAGCACTCGGGAGGCTGAGGCAGGAGGATCGGTGCGAGTTCGAGACCAGCCTGGGCTACAAAAGTGAGCTCAAGGCCAGCCTCAACTGCATAGCGAGACCCTGTCTCAAAAAGACAAAAAAAAAAAAAAAAAAAAAAAGATTTGTCTTGTAAAGTTGGGTGCTTCTGTTTTGGTTGTGTACATATTTATGAGTGTTACCACTTCCTCTTGAATTTTTTCCCTAACCAATATGTAATAGCCTTCTTTATTTTGTTTGATCATTCTTGGTTTGAAGTTGAGACTGTCTGCAAATAGGACTGCTATCCTTGTTTTTTTCTGAGGTGTGGGGACATGTAGTATTGTTTTCCATCCCTTGACTTGTACCCTATCAATTTCTTTATGAGGTAAGTGTGTTTCTTGTGTACAGTATGTTGTTGGATTTTGCTTTCTAATCCACTTTGTCAGTCTGTTTCTTTTAATCGGTGAACTGAGTCCATTTACATTGATGGTTATAATTGAGATGCATTGACATGTTATTTACCTGCTGTTGTTTACCACTTTTTCTCCTGTGTTTAATTATTTGTCCTCTTCCATGGGTTCTTTCTGTTCTCATTCATGGGGTTCTAGTCCTTTTGGTCCCTCTCTAGAATATCTTTTAGTAGTCTGTGTAGGGTGGGCTTTGTCATTGTGAAACGCTTTAGTTGTTCTTTGTCATGGAAGTATTTCACTTCTCTATCAAACTTGAAAGATAGTTTTGCAGAGTATAGCAGTCTAGGATGGAATTTGTTCTCATGGAGAACTTGAAGCACTGTGCTCCATGCTCTTCTTGACTTCATAGTTTGTGAAGAGAAATCTGCCATTATTCTAATGGTTTTCCTTTAAATGTGATCTATTTATTTTTTCTAGTGGCTTTTAGTATATTGTATTTGTTGTAGATTTTTGGGATTTTGACTACTATATGTCTGGATGTGTTTTTAATTGGCTTGATGCTTTTTGGAGTTTTATATGCTTCCATTACTGAATGCCAGATTGGTTCCTGATATTTGGGAAGTATTATGCTATTCTGCCCATATTCTTTTTTTTTTTTTTTTTTTTTTTTTTTTTTTTTTTTTTTTTTTTTTTTTTTTTTTTTTTTTTTTTTTTTTTTTTTTTTTTTTTTTTTTTTTTTTTTTTTAAATATATATATATATTTTTTCTTGTTTCAGAACCTTTATTTGCTTATTCACTCATTTTTATAGCCGGCTCAGTCCGCCCCAAGGGCAGGGCTGGCACAGCATGTGGTGCCGGAGATTGAACCGCGGTCCCTAAAGCCGCCCAAGCTTTCCCATGCAGGCGCTTTAGACCACTGAGCCATCCCGCCGAGCCCTGCCCATATTCTTTTTATATCATTTGTGTTGACTCTTTCTCACTGATGCCTATTAGTCTCATGTTGTTTATCTTTCATCTTTTTGCAGATGTTAAATTATTTTTTCCTACATTTTAATTTTTTTTTTTTTTTTTTTTTTTTGTCTGTTTGAGACAGGGTCTCGCTATGCAGCTCAGGCTGGCTTTGAGCTCACTTTTGTAGCCCAGGCTGGTCTCGAAACTCACACTGATCCTCCTGCCTCAGCCTCCCAAGTGCAGGGATTACAGGCGTGCGCCACCATGCCCAGCCCTCTTAGTTGTTTTTAAGAGATTTTTTCTTACATTTTTGCTAGCTGCAATCGTGTCTTCAAGATCTGAAACTCTATCTTCACTTTCATTCAAATGGTTTTGCCCCCTTGTGATCAAGATTTTATTATTATTATTATTATTATTATTATTATTATTATTATTATTATTATTATTATTATTTGGCTTTTTGAGACAGGGTCTTGATATGCCATTCAGCCTGGCCTTGAGCTCACTGTTGTAGCCCAGGCTGGTCTTGAACCCGCACTGATCCTCCTGCCTCAGTCTCCCAAGTGCTGGGATTACAGGCATGTACCACCACGCCCGGTATATGTGATCGAGATTTTAATTTCCTGTATATCTCTTTGAATCTGCTTCATGCATTCTATTTCCTTCCTATATTGCTCACTCAATGATTCCATCATTTTTCCATTCTTCTCTATTTTTTATTGGTGTGTAATCTATAGGTACTAGGACTGGGGATATAGCTCAGCAGCTTAACCACCTGTCTGGCATATGCAAAGTCCTGAGTTAGATCCCCAATATCGCAAAAAAAAAAAAAAAATCCCCCCCAAAATACATTGTATTTAACTTATAAGCACTTAGTAATTTTTCATTATAGTTATCACTTCTTTTTTTACTTCAGAGATTATTTCTGATCTAATTTCCTCTATACTTTTCCACAGTTGTTTCTTTACTTTGGACACTATTAATTCAGCAATTTGAGCTGTGTGATGCCCAAATTCTTCTATAGTAGTGTCTTCTGCATTTGTTCTGGATGGACTGGGGGCCTGAGATTGCATTTTGCTCCTTCTCTTTCTCATTTTGTATAACACTGTCCTCTGAACTTCGTGTGGACTTTGGTGTAGTTATATCTGTAGCAAAGACTGAAATTCTTTCCCAAGAGAGATTATATGGTTAAGGCAGTTATAGTTTTGTTTTAACAAAACTACAATTAGGAAAACTAATAATGAGTAGCGATATTTAGCAGTTGTCAAACTTTTGTAATTAATGGGTTTGTGTTTTAGATAGTAAGAGCAAACATTATGTCTGTGTAGGTAAGCAGATATAAAACTGGGAATTTGTATTTAAGTTAGTTCCCTTAAGTTCTATCTGATCACGATCCATTGAATGAGAAGCTTCTAAAAGTGTTAATCCAGCATTGATAAGCATAGCATTAGTTGAAACTCACAGTTCTTTCTCCTTTTCTTTTTCCTTCTTCTGCTCTCTATCTCATCTATTATGTTCTGGTCCCCATCTTTAGACTGACTTTTTTTTTTAATGTGACAGTTTAAAAAACCATGATAATGCATTTCCAATAATTGATACAATGCATATTATTGTCCTCACAGTAGTTATACAGAGCACAGGGTGTAGACATGATAATTTTCCTAATCAATGTTGCTACAAAAAATTTCTTATTGAACTAAGAGAAAGTAGTTGTATATATAGTCCAGTATTTCATAATCACAATGGATTGTTGGCAGAATTGACAATGTTAGAAGCTGTTGATTTAAGCCTTTTACAGCTCAGCATACTAATCTAGCTTTATGTTTTATGTCTCGTGGATAAACGCTTCTGATGAGTGGTTAAGGGCAAGTTAAAGCAAGAACTGCATAGCAAAATATGTAACTTTTGTATCTCGCAAAGTGAGTCAAATCCCCTCAGAATTTATTTTGAAATCATGCACCGTGTTTTGTGGAACTATTGTCAGTGTCAGCTATCTGGATGAGTCATGGCCATTGCTTGACCAGTTTGTTCTCTGTGAAAGCCTGAGAGAATGTTTTCTCTGTAGGTCGCCTTCCTTAGGCACACTATATTATCACTGATCTCTTTCCTCTGTGGCCCCATAATCTTCTTGAACAGAAAATTTGGGAAACCACTGAGTTATAGGACGTTACAGTACAGGTTCTCTTATGTCTTGAGTCCTCACAGACCTTGAAGGGCTAGGGCCAAAATATTGGCAATCCTTGTTGCCCTTCTTTTTCTCTAATTTTTGATCTGTAAGCTTATATTCTTAACCCTCCAGAAGAGAAGCTTAGTAATACTGTTACTCTATAATATAGGTACTTGAGGTTAACATCACTATCTTTCTGAAAGTCAAACATCTTTTTTTACCATCTTAAGCTTAATCAGAATTGGTATTTTCCATCAGTCATTGATATTCTAATAAATCCCTACACAGTGTGATAAAAGCAGTTACACATTTTTACACATTTAGAAGTTGAACTATATATAAAATTGTAGCCGTTTGAACCTACAACATTTTTCCTAGTCTCTTACTCTCATTTAATACACTTTTTTGTTTTCTTGCAAACCAATTGTTTATTTGTGAGAGAGTATAGCGGTAACTGAAATTACATTAGAAGCAGCACACATCTAAAAGACAAGAATGACAGGCATTCCAAGCATAATTTTAGTGTTACCCACTGCAATCCTCAGTGTGAAAAATGTTTTGGTGGTTCTTAGGACCATTATCTAATACATCGTATGTATAAGTGCATGGTTTTGCTCCTGTCATGTTTCCTATCTTTTCTGTTTGCAGTCACTTCATTCTTAATGCTTGGTTTCCATTCAGCTGTGTTATGCCTTTCCATTTTTATTTCTTCTTTTGAGTTGTTACACTAGATAGACTATAGGATATTTACACATGTAGGTCTGGTTTATTTCATTTATGAGTATATGTTCAAGATACAGCCACTTATTTATGAAATCTTCTAGTTTACCATTCTTTACAGCTGAGTAATATTCCATGTTATAAAAATACCACATCTTTTTCAATCGTTCTTCAGATGACGGACATTTTGATTGTTTCCAAGATTTGACTATCACAAATTGTGCTGCTATGAACATAGGTGCACAGATAACACTATGATATGATGTTTTCAGTTCTTCTGAGAGAATTCCAAGTAGGAGGATAGTTGCATTGAATGGGATTTCCATTTCTAGTTTTTCAAGGAGCCTCCACACTGCTTTCCATAATGATTGCACCAGTCTACATTCCCACGATCAGTGGAGAAGTGTCCCTTTTTCCCCACAGCCTCTCCAACATTTGTTGTTGGTTGATTTCTTTATGGTAGCCATTCTTTCTGGAGTGAGATGTGTCTAAGTGTTGTTTTAATCTGCATTTGGTGAAAGGCTAGTGATGTGGAGAATTTCTTCCTGTATTTATAGGCTTGTTGAATTTCTTTCTCTGAGAAGTGTGTACTCATCTCAGATGCCCATTTCTGGATTGGGTCTTTGAATTTTGGGACCATATTTTTTTCAATTCTTTATAAATTTTAGATACTTTTGTCTAAATACTTATTAGTTAAAATTTTTTGGAAATGTGTGGGTTGTCCTTTAGTAATACTCGGTTGGTAATTTATTTTCACATGCAAAACCTTCTCAGCAAGAGGAGATCCCAGTTGTTGCTTCTTTCAAGTGTTAAATGTTCATTTATGCTTTTGTCCATGAGCTCTTTGCCTACCACGATGTCTTCAAGATATCCTCCTACTTTCTCTTCCACGAGATTTAGTGTTTCTCTTTTAATATTTAGATATTTAATGCATTTTGACTATAGTGTAGCGCATGACAATAGACCTGGGCCAAATTTTATTTTTCAGCATGTAGAGAACCAGTTTTTCTGACACCATTTGTTAAAGATGCTAGCTTTCTTCCAATAAATATGTTTGGCACCTTTGTGGAAAATAAGGTGTATGAGTGTGTTTGCATTTGCTTCTGTATCTTCTAATCTATTCCACTGATCCTCAGGTATATATATATATATATATATATATATATATATATATATATATATATATATTTTTTTTTTTTTTTTTTCCAATATGATGCTGATTGTACCATATGACCTGTGTAGTATACATTTAGGTCAGGAATTATAATGCCTCCTGCCTTATCTTTATTACCCAGGATTGTCTTTGCAATTCTAGGTTTTTTTGTGGTTCCAAATAGATTTTAAGAATGATTTTGCCAGATCTGTGACTTATGTTGATCATATTTTGATAGGGATTTCATTAAATCTGTGTAATAATTTAAGGAGTATGGCTATCTTTACAATGTTGGTTCTTTCTATCCAGGATCAGGGAATGTCTTTCCATTTTCTGAAATCCTCTAGGATCTCTTTTTTCAGAGTACTGTAGTTTTCATTGACTAGATCTTTTACTTCTTTAGTTAGGTCAATTCTTAAATATTTCATTTTTTCAGTGGCATTGTAAAAGGTATTGTTTCTCTAATTTCTCTCTCAGTGTACTTGTTGTCTGTGTAGAGGAATGCTATTGAGTTTTGTGCGTTGACTTTGTATCCTGCTATGCTACTGAATTTGTGTATTAATTCTAGTAGCTTCTTGGTAGAGTTTTTTGGTTCTTCGAAGTAGATTACTGTGTCATCTGCAAAAAAAAAAAAAAAAAAAAAAAAAAAAAAAAAAAAACGTTTAACTTCTTCTTTAACTATTCTTATTTCTTTTATTTCTCTTTGTCTAATGTCTGTAGCTAATGAGTCCAGAACTATATTGAATGGGAACGATGTTAGAGGACATCCTTGTCTTGTACCAGATCTCATAGTAAACGATATCAGCTTTTCCCCATTCAGAATTATGTTCACCATTGGAGTGTCATAGTCAGTTCATATCAGATTGAGGTAGAGACCCTTTATTCCAATTTTCTGTAGGACTTTGAACATCAATGAGTGTTTGTGAATGAGTATTGGACTTTGTCAAAAGCCTTTTCTGCATCAGTTGAGATGATCACAAGATTTTTGGCTTTGGTTCTATGAATATAGTGCATGACATTTATACATTTGCGTATATTAAATCATCCTGCATTCCTGGGATGAATCCTATCTGGTCATGGTGTATAATCTTCTTTATGATTTGCTGTATTCCATTGGTGAGGATTTTTGCATCTATGTTCATGAGAGAAATTGGCCTGTAGTTCTCTTTTTTAGTTGCATCTTTCTCTGGTTTGGGTATCAGTATAATACTTTCCTCTAGGAATAATTTTGGACGGATCATTTCCTTGTCAATTTCATTGAAGAGTTGGAGCAGAATTGGGATTATATGTTTGGTAAATTTCTTGTAGAATTCATTGGTGAATCCATCAGGACCTGGGTTTTCTTTGTCAGTAGACTTTTCATTATATTTTGTATTTCATTTGCTGTTATTAGGTTATTGAGAGTTCTTATATCTTCTTGATTCAGTCTTCGTAGTTTGTACCTTTCTAGGAATCTGTCCATTTCATCTGTGTTTTCATTTCTGTGAGAGTAACTATTTTCAAAGTAGCTATTAATGATCCTCTCAATCTCTATAATAATTTCACCCTTTGCATTCCTTATTGTTTGAATTTGAGATTGTTCTTTCCTCTTTTTGATAAGGGTAGTTAGGGGCTTATCTATTTTATTAAATGTTTCAAAGAACCAGCTTTTTGTTTCATTAATTCTTTGTCTCAATTGAATTAATTTCTGCTCTAATCTTTATAATTTCCTCATGTCTTTGGGCTTTGGGTTTCTTTTGCTCTTCCTTTTCTAGTCGGTTTAGGTGCTTCATGGGAGCATTTATTTGTTCCTATTCTGTTTTCTTAATGTGTGAGTTCAGAGCTTTGAATTCCCCTCTAAGAACTGTCTTGATTGCATCCCATAAATACCAGTAGGTTGTGTTTGAATTTTGATTAAATTATAAATATTGTTTAATTTCTTCTTTAATTTCATCTGTAACCCACTGGTTGCTGTGAAAGGTGTTGCTTAATTTCCATGAATTTCTGGGGTGCTTGTGAATTCTGTTGTCATTTCCAGTTTATTGCACTATGGTCACATAATGTGCATGGAATAATTTCTGTTTTCTTGCGTATACTTAAGCATGACCTATGTACTAGTATGTGGTGCATTTTGGAAAATGTCCCATGTGCAGCTTTAAAAAAATATGTAGCCAGAAGTAGTTGGGTGGAACACTCTGTATATGTCCACTACGTCCAGCTGTTTCAAGATCTTGTTCAGTTCTGCTACTTCTTTGCTAATTTTTTTTTATCTGCTTGACCTATCTTTTTGGGATAAAAGGTTGTTAAGGTCTCCTGTTAATATTGTAGTAGTAGATATTAGATTTTTCATGTCCATTAAGATTTGTCTTATATAACTTCTGTTCCTGTGTTGGATGCATACATATTTATGAGTGTTTTGTCTTCATCCTGAATCTTCCCCCCAAAACAGTATGTAGTGGCATTCTTTATTTCATTTGATCAATCTTTGTTTGAAATTTAGATTTTCTGCAAACAGGGTTGCTACAGCTGCTTTTTTCTGAGGTGCTGGGGCATGTATTATTGCTTTTCATCCTTTAACTTTTTGCCTGTCAGTTTCTTTATGAGTTAAGTGTTTCTTGTGTATAACATATTGTTGGATTTTGCTTTCTTATCCACTCTCCCATCTCTTTGTTTAATTGGAGAATTGAGTCCATTTACTTTGATGGTTATGATTGAAAAGTGTTGACTTATGATTGACATGTTTTTCTCCTGTTTACTTCGTTGCCTTATTTGGTGGGTTCTTTCTGGTCTCATTTGTAGATTTTGGGTCATTTTGGTCCTTCTCTAAAATGTTTTTTAGTAGTCTGTGTAGAATTGGCTTTGACATCACGAACTTCTTTAGTTGTTCCTTTTCCTGGAAGTATTTCACTTCTCCTTCATACCTGAAAGAGAGTTTTGTGGAGTATAGCAATCTGGGTTGGAATTTGTTTTCTTACAAGGTTTGTAGTACTGTGTTCCATGCTCTTCTTGACTTGAAGTTAACCATTATTCTGATGGGTTGTCCTTAAATGTGATCGCTTCCTTTTCTCTAGTGGCTTTCAGTATATTATTGTTCTACTGGGTATCTTGAATCTTGACTTTTATATGTCTGGGTGTGTTTTTTGTCAGGTTGATGTTATCTGGAGTTCTGCTTGCTTCAGTTACCTGCATGACTGATTTTTTTTTTTTTTTTTTGCACAATTGGGGATTTTTCTGCTATTACTTCTGCCCATATTCTTTTTATATCACTTGTATTGATTCCTTCTTTCTCATTGATTTCTATTAATCTCACATTGTTCATTTTTGCATCATCTTGATGATGTTGAGTTATATTTTCCTCCATCCTGGGTTTTTAAAGAGATCCTTTCTTACCTTTTCGCTAGCTGCAACTGTGTCTTCAAGATCTTAAACTCTATCTTTACTTTTGTCCATGTGGTGTTTCCAGCTTGTGACTGAGATTTTATTTTCTTGTGTATTTGGTTGAAATTCATGTGATCTGTTTCTTTCCTATATTGTGAGTCCAAGAATTCCATCATTTTTCTATTCTTCTCTAATTTTTTTTATCAATATCTTCTTTAGAGACATTTATTAAGTCTTTCACCATGGTTATCCTTCTTTTTCTACTTCAGAGATTATTTCTGCTCTCATTTCCTCTCTACCTTTGTACAGTTGTTTCTTTACTTCAAACGCTATTAAATTATAGCTGTCTTTTTTATTTTATTTTATTTATTTATTTATTTATTTTTTGTCTTTTTGAGACAGGGTCTCGCTATGCAGTCGAGGCTGGCCTTGAGCTCACTTTTGTAGCCCAGGCTGGTCTCGAACTCACACTGATCCTCCTGCCTCAGCCTCCCAAGTGCTGGGATTACAGGCGTGCGCCACCACACCCGACTTATAGCTGTCTTTTTTACTTCAGAGCTTATTTCTGATCTGATTCCCTCTATACTTTTCTGCAGCTGTTTTCTGTTTTTTTTTTTTTTTTTTTTTTTTTTTTTTTTTTTTTTTTTTTTTTTTTTTTTTTTTTTTTTTTTTTTTTTTTTTTTTTTTTTTTTTTTTTTTTTTTTTTTTTTTTTTTTTTTTTTTTTTTTTTTTTACTTCAGACTCTAGTAATTTAAATATATCTTTCTTTAATTCAGAGGTTATCTCCAATATGATCTCCTTTATGTGTTTCTGCATTTGTTTCTTTACTTCAGATGCTACTTATTCAGAGATTTTGACTGCATGATTCCCACTTTCTTCTATGGTAGTGTCTCCTGTATTTGTTCCAGGTAGGCTCGGGACCTGAGACTGCATTTTGCTCCTTGTTTGAATCATTCTGTTTAGCAGTGATCTCTGATATTTGGTGCAGAACTTTTGTGAAGTTATGCTGTTAGCCTCTACTGAAATTTAGGTCCAGATCTACAAATTTTGATCTTCTCTAGAAGTTCCTGGATGGGTCTGGCTGCTGTGCTGAGATTTTTCCTGCTGCAGTTTTTGTAGGAAAGCCCAGTGTACCCCTTTGGCAAGATGTTTAGCTCCTAGGTTAGCTTGTAGGGTCTGATCCCCAGCCTCTCTGCAGGGAATTTTGCTGTGTTGCTCCACAGCAGATGCTGGAGCTGGGTTCTGTACGAAGTACAAGTTCTGGTGGTGCAAGGGTGCAGGCCTAGTGTTCCTGCCTACATGCCCACCAGTCACTAGCTGTTGGTGGGGTGGAGTTCTGGTGGCTGTGCGGGGTAATAGGTTGAGATTTCCCACCTGCGCACACGCTGGTTTGTTTGTCAGTTGCGGCTGCTGAGGGCGGTGGCTGAGTTCTGCTGGAAGTGCAGGGGCCACATGCCTGAGAGGTGGTTCCTGCGCACCCACTGGTTGGTCTGTGGGACTTTCAGGGCTGCTGAGGTTGGGGACTGATTTCTGGTGGAAGTCGGGAGGGGCCGGAGGCTGAGAGGTCCTATTTGTGTGTCTGCTGATAGGTCAGCGCTGCTGCTCATCCGCCAGTTGGTCTGTTGGCTGGTTAGGGCTGCTGTGTACATAGGCTGAGTTCCAGTGGAAGTATGGAGGACTGCAGGCCAAGAGGTTTTACCTGTGTGTCTGCTGGTCAGTCAGTAGGGGCTGCTGAGGGCAGGGGCTTGGTTCCAGGGAAGTGCAGGACCCACAGGCTGACAGGTCCTACCTATGTGCCCGCCAGTCAGTCTGTCTGCTGGTAGGGGCTGCTGTGCATGGGGGCTGAGTTTCTGTGGAAGTGTGGGGGGCAAAGCCAAGAGGTCCTCTAGATTGATTTTATTTATTTATTTATTTATTTATCTATTTATCTATGTATTTATTTATTTATTTATTTGAGACAGGGTCTTGCTATGCAGTTGAGGCTGGTCCTGAGCTCACTTTTGTAGCCCAGGCTGGTCTCGAACTCACACCAATCCTCCTGCCTCAGCCTCCCGAGTGCTGGGATTACAGGCGTGCGCCAGCACGCCAGGCTCTAGACTGATTTTAAAGATCCTGGTCATGATACTGATCTTTCCCATTGGTCCCCAACACTCTTCTTACCAAAGGGATAATCCTCCCCAGGTCCGGTGGACATATTCACACTCTTTGAATAGGAGGTAGAAAAAGAAGAAAAACCAAGCTGGCAGCTGTATGGGCACAGCAGACAACAGCTACTTAACTTTGGGGACTCCCACCCCTCCTGCTATAAGATCCCACTCCAGAATTTTCTACCAATGTATGTTTTTGATACTTGCTAACTAAACTCGTTGAGTTGGTCTTGGGATAATTTTCTGGTTTGAAAGTGTCCTCTGAATGACATCTCCCATGCAACAATATTAGAAGGTAGATCCTAATTGCCCTTATAAATTGCCCTCATAAATGTCATTATTTTGAATATTGGTTCATTGTCTTGGGAATACATTCCTTAAAAAATAGAGTGCAACTCCCTTTATTTTTTTATTTTATTTTTTTAATTTTTATTTATTTATTTTTTCTTGTTTCAGAACCTTTGTTTGTTTATTCACTCATTTTTATGGCCGGCTCAGCCCGCACCAAGAGCAGGGCTGGTGCAGCATGTGGTGCCGGGGATCGAACTGCGGTCCTTGAAGCCGCCCAAGCTTTCCCAAGCAGGCGCTTTAGACCACTGAGCCATCCCGCCGGGCCCTGCAACTCCCTTTAATGTCATTCTCGTCTTCTTTGCCTTTACAGCATAGGGTGACTTAACAAATATACTACCACTAGATGTCAGAAATGTTAGGTAATAAACTTATTCTCACTGGTATTTTGTTATAGCAGCACAAAAGAGATCAAGACAGACCACCCCTGGAAACTCTCCTGTGAATTTTATCCCACACTCCCTGTTTCATTCTTATCCTACAGCCCAGTAGGGCTCAGAAAATAGAAAGTCTCAAGTGGTTCCTGGCTCCAATGCCATATTCTATCAATTACCATCTCAACAATTAACAATCATTTGTAGATTGCAGTTGTCAAAGTGCTTCCCTGTACATATCACTTGCTTTTCTCTTTACCACAACTAGCTGTGATAGGTTAAAAAAAAATTGGATCTCAGAGGATTTAAGAGACTGGTCTAGGACTGGAGATGCAGCTCAGTGGCATAAGCACCTGCCAGCAAGTACAAGGTCCTAAATTCCATCCTCAGTACAAGATAGAAAAAAACATAAAAAAACATAAAAGGGACCGACCTAATATTACACGTTAAGAAACAACAGAGTTAATATTAAGATTGAGGTCACTGATCTTCATGGTATTTTTCATCTATGATATTTCCTTTCTTCCTGGGATCTATTGTAGTTCAACACTGAAATAAACCAAGGAGGATCTCCTGGTCTGACTGGTGCCCTTAGCACCCTTAGCACCCTTAGCAAGCCCATCTGATTGAGATGGTCATTGGTGTTCCTGGCCTTTTCATCTGATGGACAGGCTACTCTCTGAGACCCCCCACAAAGGTTCTCACTGGACATTTGGGACAGATTTATAGACATCAAGGGAAAAATAAACACACATGAACACTTAATGTGGAACAAACCATTATAGTGTGGAGCCAAGACAAGAAGAATATAAATAAACATTTCCATAAAAATGGGCAAGATTCACTGTGAACGGTATTTTAGTGTGTGTAATTTTACCAGAAATAAGACTTGGTCAGATGTCAACATACCAGTCATCTAGCATTTATTATTGTTTTTAGTTGAAGACTTTTAAACTGTAAGAAGTACTACTATTGTTTCAATTTATCTCAAAGTGTCCAGATGAGTAGGTGTGTCTGGCTAAGACAACTTTGTACTGTCTGTGTTATTTTACAGGAGAATGTATGTGTGTGTGTGTGTGTGTGTGTGTGTGTGTGTGTGTGTTTGTTGCACTTATGTGTATATGTGCATGTGTCTACCATAGAAATTGAACCCAGAACCTCATTCATGCTAAACAAGTGCTATGACAGTGAGCTGCATTGCTATTCTGCAGAGAATTTTTTTTAGTACATTTACTACAAAGGCTGCTAGACATATATATTGGAAAGATAATTACTCAGTCTTTATGACTTTGGTCATTCCTCAGTGTGTCATATATTATTTGAGGCTGAGCCTCTAAGAACATTATAATGTCAACTGGAATTTCTAAAAATGGATTGATTCTCTAGAGCTTATAGAGTCAAATCTAGAAATAAGATTTACAGTAAATAATCTTCATCTACTTAGGTAATAGAAGAAATAATTTACAAAATAAAGAACCACAGCATTGTATAAAATATAATGTCACATTCAGAGGTCACCTTAAGAACCTAATTTGTAGATGGCCAGTTTACCAAACTCAAACTTACCTCACATTTTTTCACTGGTCAGCTCTTGTCATTTACTTCTAAGAATTCATGACAGTGATTGGTCAGTTTCCATTTTAGTCAGAACACCCTTATTTGGGTCAGAGTCTGTCTTGACTAGTGAACATGTTAACATAAGCACAGAGGTATATATAGAGATGTTCTTTGACTTATTTTATTTGTTCATTTACTTATTTATTTTTAATGTACTTGGTAATAGGGTCTCACTGCAGAGCTCATACTCATACTGATTCTCCTATTTTCAGTCTCTACAGCTCTGCAGTTGCAGGTGTGCATCACCATGCCCAGTCTCCATGGCCAGCTCAGTACACCTAGGGGGTGAGGCTGGTGTGGCACGTGGTGCTGGGGATCAAACACTGGTCCCTGCACTTACCTAATACCTCAGTTTAGTCCACTGAGCTATTTCACCTGCCCACTTCTTGACTTATGATGGGGAAATGTCCCAAGAAACCCATCTTCAGTTTAAAAATCTCATAAGTTGAATATGCATTTACCACATTTCACATCCAAAATAGCTTAACAGCACAGTACACTGTGAATATCGGTTGGTTCCTCTGACTGTGTAGCATGCTCCTCTTCCATTGTGAGGGAAAATATTAGGACATAGAGTTTATTTAAAGAAGAGTAAAGTTCAAACCTTCAACTTTGGTTCTATTGAATTCCTATCACTTTTAGGTCATTGTGAAGTTATAAAGTTGTAAATTGTAAGTTAAATTATAATGTTAGAGAACATCTGTATTAAATTCTACTTTGCATGGAAAAGCAAATATTGGAAGAAGCTGTAGGATCTTTCCCTGGCAACATCTAGATACTCTGAAAAATTTGCAAATGGAATTGTGTGCTCATCTCTAGTTCTGGTTCTACAATGTCTTCATCATACCCATCACATATACAACAGACAGTTTGGACTTCGAACTTAGTCTCAGAGGGACTGGATTTATAGACACTAACCGATGTCTATCATTGTCAAGCTACAAAGATATTAAAGATCACTTCCCAGTGTCACTAGATATCACTGGCAATTGCATCAGCAAGAACTTTATCATGGAACTTCTGTACAGGACTCAGCATTCTGGGTCCCATTACTCACATCAGCAATATATCTCCATACTATGACAACCTAAACCTGTATTCTTTTTTACCATTGCAAATAGTGGGCACATGGATGAGGATCCTACAGCTTTTGACTGGTAATGCTAGATACACAAATCAAGAGAAGGGAATAGTTTGCATGACACTATCATGAAAATCCATAGTGACACTGGAATTTTACTCTGAAGTTTTCTTTTTTTTTTTTTTTTTTTTTTTTTGTCTTTTTGAGACAGGGTCTCACTATGCAGTTCAGGCTGGCCTTGAGCTCACTTTTGTAGCCCAGGCTGGTCTCGAACTCGCACCGATCCTCCTGCCTCAGCCTCCCGAGTGCTGGGATTACAGGCGTGCGCCACCACGCCCGGCTTGAAGTTTTCTGATTATAGTCTCCCTGCTGTTTCCGCCTAGCCTGGAAAGTAGGAAATGGTATACTAATTCATTAGCTGTGTGACCAGTAAATAATTCCTTATTTGTTTATAGATTAAGATACTATCAAGCTAAGTATAAATTAATAATAGAAATTGCAACCATCTGGAAGTAATTTTTTTAAAAAAACCAGATCAGGAATGGCTGGAAGAATGCAATGACACTCCCAAGTGAAAATTTCTGGAAGGCAGGATATGGCATAATCTGTGTGTGCCCCCAGGGCTGAGCATGCAGCTGCCCCACAGTGGGTATGGCCAGTGAATGCTCATTTGAACTGAAGCACGTGTGTTTTGGCCTTTGAGACACTGTCCCAGACAGTTCACCAAATAGCTTCTTTTGGGGTTTTATTTTTAACTATACCAGCAAACCTTGTTTGGATTCTTCCAACTTGCGTGAAGAAACTGATTTTTCAAAAGTAGCTCAGAGTGATAGGAGTTCAAAGAGTTACTTTAGCAGGGTGCCTGATGTGGTCAACATGAGGTACTACAGAGCTAGGTGTGGTAGACGGGGTCCTCTAGCAGCTACAGTCTCTCCTTCATGGGAGCTTGAACTTCATCAACCAGTAAGATACTGGCTTCCAAATGCTCTGAATGGCCAGGAACAAGGTGCTGCACAAGCAGCTTCTTTATTCTTGCCTCTAATCTACTGATCCTGGACTCTGTCAATGCAAAGAAAAGAACAGACCTGGGTAGACAGAAGCCAATGCCTTTGAACATCCTGAGCCGCTTGTTGCTTTGTGACTTCTCAATGAGAAATACTGCCTACATTTAAGTCAAAAGAAGTTCTGTGTATATACTTGCTTGAGATTGGAGCTTCCTCTTATGGAACATAAACACTGTACTTTCCCCCTTAAATGTTCTACTTTGACTCTCAGCAGAGCATCTCCTTTCTTTTCCTGAGTGATGGAAACACTGTCTAGATCCTCCAGCTTTCTTTTGAAATCTATTAGAAAACACCCCTGGAGAGAAGCTCTGTTTTAGAGCTTTAAGTTGTGAGTTTCATTCCTCCACCCAGGGGAAAAAAAGGTAGTGTGGACACTTAGACTACATGCCCTCCAGATTCTCAAGAGAGGCAATGTAAAGAGATAATGAGACCAAAGGATGCTTCTCTGCAATGCTTACCTGACAAGTTGTTCAAAATGTTAGGAAGAACTTTGCAATCAGGTTCAGAGAATGAAGAATTCTTCGAGTTTAACAGACTCAGTTTCTTTAAGTGTTTAGTAAAATGGAAAGTGAAAGGGAAGCAGGAAGGGAATATTCTAGCGATTCTACTGTGAAAGAGATTAAAGAAGATAAGAGACATAGTAACTAATATAATGTTTCAAATAAATTGATGGCAAAAAGGTTATGTTAGATAATTTGGAAACTTTCATGAAGTATTAAGTATCAGGGGACTAATTTTGCTGGGTATATTAATGGGATTATATGTTCTATAATAAAATATTCCCTTCTTTTGAGGTTCTAAATGAAGTATTTAGTGCTAAAGTGACTTGAAAACTTTGATTTGCTTTAAAATATCGTACTTTAAAAAGCCAATAGTAAATAAAACATATGATAAAATGTTGATAATTATTGAAGCTGAGTAATTGTTATCCTGGGGTTCACTATACTGTTTTAGGGCATGTTTGGAAATTTCTGTTAAAAAGTTAACACAAAAGAAAATTAAATCTTTTAAAATCTCAGAATTAGATATGTAGCAAAGTTCTTAAAGTACACAAGGTCATCATCTTCTATCCAGTTTAGAGAAGACTTTATTTTCCACTTCTCTGATGTAAGGTGTCTGGAAACAATGACTTCTGTTTCTGAAAATGTGGTATGGTTTACTTGAAACTTAAAAATCTTCCCATTTTATGGAATATTAAAATGTTATGGGAAACTTCTAAATTCAACGATATCAATAGGTTGAAAGCAGAATCTATGACAATACTTATTCTCCCCCAAGGCAACATTTCTTCCCTCTTCCTTTTTCCTTACTTCACAGCGTTGAACATCCACCCCTTTGTGGTATTAGACACGTTAGCGTTTTGAACTTTTCCCTCTAGAGAAAATGATTCTGCTTGTTGGATGACTATTCAAGTCCATTTTCCAAAATGTCTTTCAAGTTGATGTCAAGTTCAAAGAACCATTCAAGAAACTGTGAATTGTATATGAATGGTGATCATGAGGCTTGATATTCCTGATATTTTAAAAGTGACTTGGGATAATATGGGCCTTTCTCTAACATAAATCAAATATGCAGAAAATGCTTGGGTCAGTGGAATATATATAAACATGGTATGATTCCTATCTTTAACTGGTTCATAAGTTTAACCAAAAAGATAATATGGAACCAGAGACATTCTGAAAGTGTTGTGTAGCAGTCATATCCTGGCAAAGCCTGCCTTTCTTTCTTTCTTTCTTTACTCTGTTCCTCTCTCTTTTCTCCTTTCCTTCCTTCACTCCTTTTTTTGTATTTTGTGCAGGGTTTTACTACACAGCTCAGACTTGCAGTAATCCTGTTTTTAGCCTTCCCAGTGCTGGGATTACAAGCATGTGCCACCATGCCCAGACTTGGTCACCAACTCAGCATACCTGGAGGCAGTGCTGGCATAGCATGTGGTTCCAGGGATCAAACACTGGTCCCTGTGCAAGCCTAAGCAGTCCACTGAGCTGTTTCACTGGCCCTCTGGCAAAATATTTCTGAAAGATGTCATTCATAAGTTAAGACTTGTCTTCTTTATTAGGCAATGTTTTTTTTTTTTCTTGTTGCTGATACTCATTACATAACTACTGAACTATAAGGCCTTCCCCTGTACTTACACATAAGAGTGAGAATTTCTTTTGTGTGACTTTCAGGAAGTTAGCATAAAGATAATGCAAGACATGTGTGAACAAATACAGGAAAGGCATGCACTGAGGGCAAACAGAGGTCACTTATCACTGGGAAAGCCTCAATCTACAAGATTATCACCTAGCAATGCAAAGGTAAATTGTACTCTTGAGTAAGATATCCAGAAATTACACCAGAATGGAAGTTTTAGAGTGACTTTCTTCAGTGCTTTTTCTAACAAAACTGGATAAAATTTAGGTTCCTGAGGCAGTAGGAAAATAGTCTTCAAAAGTACCAGACAGTTTGGGGCTTGGTGATGCACTCAGAGAGGATATGGCAGGAGCACAAGACAATGGGTAGTCCTTGCCTCAGCTGCAGCCTGATCACACCCAACACTCCATTTGATGATAAAACAGGGTTCTATAACTCTCAATGACATTTCAGGCATTGTTACACCATTCATTGATATCTATTGATATTATCCTGAGGACTGATGATGGCTGTCATTTTGCAAGTGCTATGGTATGGAAAGGTTGGAGATATGCTTTCTGTTGCTTTTAAATTTATTTTAGTGAAAATATAAAAATAATAGGGAAGACATTGAAAATGATAACGATTTTTAAAAAACAAGGTGATAGGTATTCAATAGTGACCCATTGTTGCCTTCAATGTAGTTGGTCAGCCTGCAGATAAGAATGTAAAATTAGTTAAGGTAAAAATTTTAAGCATTAACTGCCACCTTCAAAAAGCCAATAGAAATTAGTAGTGCAATCAACTTAACTATCCTGTGCATATACATAAATAATTTCCCTTCTTTTTTTTTCTTTCTTTCCTTCTTTCCCTAATTCCAATTCTTTATTTCTTTTGCTCAGTTTTTTTCTCTTTAACAATATCTATTGTACCTTTCAGATTTTGTATACTCTTTCAGGTTCCTCATGGTGGACTGAGCCTTGAGATAGAGGCTATAGCTTTCTTGGGCTTGAAATATTACAGGTCAGAGCTGAAGCACCAGCCTCAAAGCATTAGATACTATTTCAATTGTTAATGCTGATTATTCTCTGCTTATCTTCCTCTTCATATTGCAGAGATAAATGCAGGTCTCCCACCTAGCCCAGCTCATTGTACACACCTACTTCCTTGGGTACTCAGCCCCAAGCCACACCTTCATGAATGAACAGAACCCAGGTTCAGCCCTTTGTTCTAGATAGATATCACCATGGCTGTACTCAGAACCCCTTGGCTCCCCACAGCTGGAAATATGCTTTAGTGTCTTTATTCTCACCATGGGTTGCACTGAAAGTGGTAGACTGGAATTAACTTGAGAAGATTCCTATGATTTATCCATGAGATTACAAATATAAACTTCTCAGAGTGTGATGAGGACCGGGAAGGGCTCACTATACAGTAGATTTAGTGTTTCTGCTTTAGTGTTTAGATCTTTAATCCATTTTTACTTTAGTTGAGTGCATGGTTATAAACCTGGATCTAGTTTTAGTTTTTGGCATGTGGAAAGCCAGCACCATTTTTTAAAGAGTCTATTTTTTTTCCCAGTGAATGTGTCTGTCCCTTTTTCAAAGATATGGTGGCTAAGTGTGTTGGTAGTCATGTCTTCATCTTATAATCTGTTCCATTGCTACTCAGTTTTGGTTTTTTGTCACTACTATGGTGATTTTATCACAGTAGCTTTATAGCATAATCTCAAGGTAGGAATTTTGATGTATCCTACCTTGCCTTTGTTGGCCAGGATTGCCTTTGATATTCAAGGTCTTTTCTGGTTCTAAGTGAACTTTAGGAATGTTTGCTCTAGATCTGTGAGGTATGCTGATGTTATTTTTATTAGTATTGTACTGTTTTTATAGTAGTTATGGGAATATAACCATTTTAACAATGTTGGTTCCTCCAGTCCCAGAACAAGGAATACCATTCAATTTCTGAAATCTTCAACCTTTTTTTTTTTTCTTCAGAATATTGTAATTTTCACTGTATGTATCTTTTGCTTTCTTTGCTAGATTAATTAAGTATTTCAAGTTTAGATGATATTGTGAAGGGTATTGTTTCCCTGAGTTTTCTCTCAGTGAGTTTGTTGTTTATGTGGTGGAATGCTATTGGTTTTTGACTGTTGACTTTGTATCCTTCTGTGTTACTAAATTTGCTTATTAATTCTAAGAGTCTCTTCGTGGAGTTTTTTTTTTTTTTGATTATCCATGTAGAGTATCATGTCATTTGTGAATGAGAATAACTTAACTTTTTCCTTTCCAATTCTTATACCTTTTATTTCTCTCTCTTGTCTAATTTATCTGGCAAATATTTCCAGAACTATATTGAATAGGAGTGGTGATTACGGATGTCCTTGTCTTATATATGAATTAAAGTGAAAGATTTTAGTATTTTTCCATTTAGAATGACATTGGTTGTTGTTTTGTCATTGGTGAATTTTATCACACTGAGGTATAGGCCATCTATTCCAATTTTCTATAGAGTTTTTATCATAAATGTATGTTGAACTCTGTCAGATTGTTTTCTGTGTTTATTGAGATGATCATGTAATTTTTGTTTGTGGCTCTGTAGAAAGCTCTTTCTGATTCTCATCTCAATCAAATAAGTTTATATTTGTAATCCCATGGATAAATTATTGGAATCCTATCAAGTTAATTTCAATGTACCATTTCCAGTGCAATCTATGGTGAAAATAAAGACACTAAAACACATTTGTAGTTCTGGGGAGCCATGGTGATGACTATCTTGAACAAAGGCCTCCACCCAGAGCTGAACCTGCATTTTATTCGTTCATGGAGGAGTGGTTTGAGGATGTGTGACCTAGAATAACAGGAAGTAATTGAGTACTGTGATCTGGGCTAGGTAGGAGACCTGTATTTACCTTTACAATATGCAGAGAGAATGATGTGCAGAGAATAATTGGCATTACACAATTGTGATAGTATCTAATGTTTTGGGGTCTTGCTTCAGCTCTGATGTGTGATCTTTCAAGTCCCAGGAAGTCATAGCCTCAGTATCAAGGTTAAATCACAGCTGACAGTATAGAGCACTGGCTGTTCATCCTGTCTTAACCCATCTCACACTGGAGAGCAGCAGGTGGAGGTTTCCAGAGAAACATATTTGCCATCATCAGAGACTACCACCAGTACCTCAGCTAGACCAATATACAGTGATGAAAGCCAATTGAAGGGATAAGAAAAAGTCCTAGCCAACTCTGTACATATCAATACAAGAAAACAGGATTAGGCTCAGCAAAAATGTAGATGATTGCTCTTCTTTCAAGCAGAGTTGCCTATAGCTCTGTTGATATGGCGTATTATATTTATAGCTTTGAAGTACTTGCCTGTCAAACGCAAGCTCCTGAGTTCAATTCCTGATCCCACCAAAAACAAAAACAAAAACAAAAAAACCCCCAAAAAACAAAAAAAACCCAAAAACCCAAAAACCTGCATATATTTATAGCTTTTGTACATTCAATGAACCCTGCATCCCTGGAATGTATAATCCTCCTGCATTGTATTTTCTAATATTTTATTAAATACTTTTGCATCTATGTTCCTTAGGGAGATTGCCTATAGTTCTCTTTTTTGGATGGGTCTTTTCTCTGTAATACTTGCTTCCATAAATGAGTTAAGGAGAAACACTTCCTTTTTAATTTCATTGAAAAGTTTAAGGAGTAGTGGGATTAAATATCCTCTAAATTTCTTGTAGAATTCAGCTGAGTCATTCAAGGCCTGGACTTTTCTTTGCTGGTAATTTTTAAACTACATTTTCAATTTCATGGGCATCAGCTCATGATATTGGATTATTCAGAATATTTATATCTCCTTGATTCAGCTTTGGCATTTCATATCTATTTAGGAATCTGTGCATTTCTTGTGTATATTCCATGCTATGAGTGTAAACTTTTTTTTATGTGTTTAGTAAAGGGCTTATAGGGTCTCACTACACAAATCAGAGTCCTAGTGATCCCTGTTTTTCAGCCTCCCAAGCACTGAGATTACAGGTGTGTACCACCACACCCAGTCTCAATTGCTGTCTCAGTGTGCCCCATGAGGCCATCATGCTAGGCTTGGGGATCAAACCCCAGCCCCTGCATCTGCCTAAGAAGGGAGAACAAACATTTTTGAAGTAGGTATTGATGATCTTCTGAGTTTCAACAGGATTTGCAGTAAATTCACAGTTTCATTTGTTATTCCTACAATTTGAGTTTTCTCATTTTTTTTTCTTAGTGAGGTTGGCTAGAGGTTTATTGATTTTATTTAATCTTTCAAAGAACCAACACTTTAATACATTAATTCTTTTTATTATTTACTTTTTCTTAATGGCATTAATTTTTGCTCTGATCTTTATAATTTCCTGCCTTCTTTGGGCTTTGGGCTTGACTTGCTCTTCTTTTTCTAGCAGCTTAAGATGCAGCAATAGGGTGTTTCTTTGTTCTCATTTTGTTTGTAATGTAAAGATTCACCACTATAAACTTTCTTCTGAGAACTGCTTTCATTGCATCTCACAAATTCTTGTAAGTTGCATTTGAATTTTTGTTGGAGTGTAGATACTGTTTGATTTCTCCTTTAATTTTGCCTGTGGCTCATTGGTTGTTCCATAGGATGTTATCTAATTTCTATATGTTTATAGCATTTTGCATATTATTTTGTTGTTAGTTTCCAGTTTCATTGCATTATGATCAGATAATATGCATGGGATAATTTAAATTCCCTTGCATTTACTCAAGCATTTTCTGTGGTTTATTTTGGAGAACATGCTCTGTTCAGCTGAAAAGAATGTGTATTCAGATGTTGTTGAGTGGAACACTCAGTAAATGTTCACTAAGTCAATTTGTTCAAAGTTTTGGTTCACTTCTGCCACCTCTTTGCTAATTTCTTGCCCAGTTGGCCTATCTTTTTGAAACAATTAGTATTAAGTTCCCCCATTAAGATTATGTTATTGGTTATTAGATTTTTTTCATGTCTTTTAATACTTTTCTAAGACAGCTGGGTATTTCCATATTTGGTGCATGCATATTTATGATCGTTATATCTTTCTCATGAAGTTTTCCCCTGACAAGTATGCAGTGACTTTTTAAAAAATCTTGTTTGATCATTCTTAGTTTGAAGTTCAGATTGTCTCCAAACAGAACAGCTACCTCTTTTTTCTGAGTTCCTGGTACATACAGCACTGTTTTCAATTCTTTGTCTTTCAGCCTATGAATTTCTTTTCTTTTCTTTCTCTCTTTCTTTCTCTCTTTCTTTCTTTCTTTTTATTTTTTATTTTTTTTGGCTTTTTGAGACAGGTTCTCACTATGCAGTTCAGGCTGGCCTTGAGCTCACTTTTGTAGCCCAGGCTGGTCTCAAACTCGCACAGATCCTCCTGCCTCAGCCTCCCAAGTGCTGGGATTACAGGTGTGTGCCACCATGCCTGGCTAGCCTATGCATTTCTTTTGAGTTAAATGTGTTTCTCATATACATCATATTGTTGGACTTTGTTTCTTGATCTCTACTGTCACTGTCTTCTGATTGGTGAACTGAGATCATTTCAATGATGGTTATAACTAATATATATTAGCTTTATGTCTGACATGTTATTTTCCTACTATTGGCTCCCTACTGTCTTTGTTTGCCCTGCTTGTAGTATAGCTTCAAGACAATGCCTCCTGCATTGCTTTGTTTCTTTCTGTTGTTGTTCTTGAAGTTGTGGTCATTTTATCTCTTTCCAGAATATATTTTAGTACTATTTGTAGGTCATGAATTTCTTTAGTTGTTCCTTGTCATGGAAGTATTCTGTTTCTCCATTAATTTTTTTTTCTGTATTTAGGACAGGGTCTACAGGATCTACAGGACCACACTATGTAGATTAGACTCATAATTATTCTCCTTTTTTTTTTTTTAGTTTCAGTTTTTTATTGTTTAAATTTAACAATGGTTATATTACATATTTTCATCATCATATCAGTTTAGATTAATACATATAGGTATATAAGATTGATCAAACAATTAAACATTAACCCTTCTAAATCAACATTATTATTTTTTTTCTTTTCCGCTTTCTTTTCTTTGAAAGTTGACATATTGCATATTGTACTCACAATCGTTCTACAGAGTACAGTGTGTGGGCATGACCCACCTCCCTATTGATGTTGCTTAGAAAAAAAAAAAAAGGAAAAGAATATATTTCTCTTTGGACTAAGAGGAAGCAGATACATACACAGTCAAATGTTCTGCAATTGTAGTGGGCCGCCAGTGAAGCTTGTGATGTTGGAGGCTATTGAATCTAAGCTATGCTCCTTTTTTCAGCCTCCCAAGTGATGGGATTGCAGTAGTGAACCACCATGCTCAGTCTTGGTCACGTTCTCAGCATTCCCTACACGTGGGGCCAGTGCAGCATGCCATCTCCATTAATTTTGAAGGATAGTTTTACAGGGAGCATCAACCTGGATTGGAAGTTGTTTTCTTTCAGACCTGAAATACTTCTCAAGATGTTCTTGATTTTATGTTTTGTTTTGAGAAATCTGCTTTGATTTGGATGAACTTTTCTTTATATGTGATCTGGCTCTTTACTCTAACAGCTTTTAGTATGTTGTTCTTGTGATGACTTTGGGGGATTTTATTGTTTGCCTGGGTGTAGATTTATTTTGGTTGATTCTAACAGTAGTTCTATATGCCTCACTTTCCTGTATGTCAGATTCTTTTTCCATGTTTGGGAAGTTTTCTGTTATTACTTCTGCAAATAGTCTTTTCATGTCATTTGCCTTGACTCTTTGTTTTTCACTGACACCTATCGATCTTATTTTCTCATCTTCACATCTTTTAGCTGTTTGTTATTTCTTGGTTCCTTGTTATTTTAAGAGTTCTTTCATTTTGTGGTCACTAGCTGCAATGATGTCTTCAAGATCTGAAACGTCTATCTTCAGTTTCATTCAAACTCTTTGCCAGTTTTTAGTGCAGCAGTTCTCAACCTGTGGGTCATGACCCTGGCAGGGGTCGAACGACCATAACACAGGGGTCACCTAAAGCCATTCCTAATCATAACTGCAGCAAAATTACAGTTTTGAAGTAGCCACCAAAATTATTTTTTGCTTTGGGGTCACCGCAACATGAGGAACTATATTGCAGGGTCACAGCATTAGAAAGGTTGAGAACCACTGTTTTAATAGATACCCAGCCCATTCCCTGCACTTCAGGACTGGCAACTGGCATGGAATAACTCAAAACTCTGAGCAACTAGGCAACCAGTATGCACAGAGAAGCCCAATTACCCAGCCCAATCACCCTCTGCATTGTGGGACCTGCAATAAGCATAGAAGTGCTCTAAACTCAGGGGGATTCCAGTTGCCGGTCAGGAGAATAAGCTGGGATTCTATTTCCTATATATAATTATTTGTATGGTATCATTTTATCCTCCTAGGGCTCTGTCCTAAATCAGTTATTTCAAGTATGGTCTTAGAAAGAGTAGCACAGCCTACACATTCACTCTAATACTTTTTTTTTTCTTATCCATTTAAGTCCTAGATTTTTGCTTCTGTCCTGTCATCTGTTTTGCTCTACGAACTGAAAATCGAATAATTCTCACAATAGAAAATGTTTACTTAAAATCCTACTGAGGCTGCTCCACTCTCTTGGTGATCTGGTTCACTAACATTTCTAGATTCCATTCTGAGTCATGCCTGAATTTTTGGCATTTTCATCTCATATATTATGTCATCCTGGCCATCCTAAACCAAAATAACTTAGTCAAGCATGTGTAAATATGATACAATGGATAATAATGCTCTCCTCCACTACCAAGAACCTTCATGTTTACCATTAATTGAGAAGATGAAATATGGAGTTTATATTTGGCCCCACCATTTACTATTTGTGGCCATGAGAAGTTAGGTAAATTAATAAAACCTTTCTGAAATGCTTCATTATCAACAAGATGGGGCCAATAATAGTAACCTTGCAAGTTTGTAATGATGAAATGAGATAACCTATTATAAATACTCAGTAGGTTGTTAATTTATAATGTAGACACTGGTGGATGGTCAGTGAATGATAGCTACTAATGAATTAATGATTAGTGTCTTCATTAGAGTACTAGAGCAGTGAGGAGTCATAAAGAAAGGAACAAAAGAGATAACTATGATTATGAGATGTGCAGAAATTCCTGATCAATGATGTCAAACAGGGACCATTTCTGATGTAAATTATGGAACTACTTTCTCATTAGCCTGTCAGAAAAAGACAGCACCTTTGTTCCAGCATTCTGTGTAGACATAGTTGCCTCCAGAACTGTGAGTTGAGCTCTGGGAAATGTCTGCTAGTGAGAAACTGACAAATGCAATATCCCTTCTCCAAAGGCCATCCATTCTAACAAGCCCATCTCTCAGCTTGCTGATGCTCCAGCTCACTGTTCTTTGGCACTTTTGTTTCTACATTTGACAGAAGCAGAACTAATACTAAAGCAGTATTTATTGCTTCTTTACAAGTTACCAGATTTCTGTAGAAATGTAAGGCAAAATGACTTAATGCCCAAGTGGGGGTATCCTTTGCTTCATTGCTTTTGAAGATATATGAAAGGAAATGAAATTTCAGGTTTGTAAAATGATAGATCTGCTCAAAGGGAGGAAATGTAGGAATAGGTAACAACACTCTCGGGAGGCTCCAAACAGCACTGTAGAAATCATGGGCCCTATGAAAGCATTTTTATTGGAGGGTTTTTCTTACACCACATCTCAGACTCACACTGTAAGGGAGGGAGAAGCTTGTGTTACATTGACTAGTGTAAACCTGAGAGTTTCCGGGGAGGTAAACGAAATGATCAGCATACATGCTTCTTGCCTGGACTTTAAGTCTCTTTAGCAATGTTACCTGTACTTTCATCAAAGATTTGACAAAAATACAAAATATTGCCTGTTTTAGTGAATTCATTCACTTTAGGTCTTCATTTACTGTGTGAAAAAGACATTTTTCAGGTAGTTAATATGGGCTGTGTGAAATACTCTTACTCTTTAAATGTTCATTTAAAGCTTAAATATGTGGCCAAGAACAAAATTAAACCTCTCTTTAAAACTGTATCATTATTGGTCCAGGAAGATAGCTCTGTGGCACAAGTGCCCGCATGGCAAGTGCCAGGTTGTGAGTTCGAACCCCAGCCCTGCCAAAAGAACAAAACAACAAAAAAACTGTATCATTATTGAAAATGCTCTGTACAAAAACTCTAGATCAATTGTGGACTGTTCCTGCTGAAGCCATTTGTAAAAGCAATAGGCTTTGAAAGTATGACAAGACATATTATGTATAATTTCAAGCCACACATAATTGTTAATGTACAGCTATAAAAGTAATTCATTTAATTTATCTTAAAGAGTAAATAAAAAGAAACAATGTCTATCAGAGAGAGTGACTGATATTTGATGCTATTATGATGGTGTTATTTCCAAGAGTCAGCTGTGTTAGTTCTGATTTGTGACTCATTTTTTTTTTTTTTTTGTCTCTTTAAGACAGGGTCTCACTATGGAGTTCAGGCTGGCCTTGAACTCATTTTTATAGCCCAGGCAGTGATCCTCCTGCCTCAGCCTCCCAAGTGCTGGGATTACAGGCATGCATCACCACACCTGGCTTGTGACTCATTTTTCTTCTGCAAAATTTTCTTGACTTAACAGTGAGATTCAAGGTGAAAAATCTAGAATGAAATCACAATGCAACAACTCTTTATATCTGAAGATAACTGGTACTAGACAATGACCACTCAAATGAAATCAACTTAAAATGAGTACCATAATATCATAGTATGTAGCATAAAACAGATTCAGTATGTACAGTTTCTAAAAAATAAGATGAAAACTTTTAAAACTGAGCTTATGTTACCTTGTCATTATAAGGTGGTTTTATAAGAATTTTAAATATCAACTAAAAATAAATCAACAGTAGAATTGAAGAAAGTCATGGCTTTGGTGTTAATAGCACACTGTTAATGTGCTATTCTTGATTTGAAAATCTATAGCATATGTATTGTTGTATATTACCCTTATTCTGTCTTTGCATCTGGTCTTTGTTTTTGTTTTTGTTTATACTCTTCAGAACAGAACAGAATAGAATAGAATAAATAGAATAGAATAGAATAGAATAGAATAGAAAGAATAGATCAGCCCAGACTAACAGATCACAGACTTTGAAATGAAAAGACATCTTAAGACTTCCAAACTTCCATGAGGAAGAAGCAAGTCAAGAAAGAAACTAACCTACAAACTTGAGTTATTTATCTTCAGATGAGAAGAACTTTTCAGGGAGCACAACTAAAGCTCCCAGGGAATAGAACTGGATCATGCCCAGGAAGATGGCCATATGTGGTAGGTTGAATTTCAAAGCCCAGTGATAAAGTCTGATAAAGTCCAGTCACTGCTATAGGCCTCCCATTTTCAACCTTTTTGCATGGGAATTGGTTGCACTTTTCCTGTCCTTGAGGATTTGTGGTATATTTGATGGGGGAGGGGCAGAAAACTCATTTCACTGGGTCACACTTCTTCAGCTTGAGAAAATTACACTAAAGAGCCAATGAGTTTCTGTCCTTGATGCTGTCATGGAAGTGGCTGACAGCTTGGGAGACTTAGAGGAGTTAAGTACAGTTTGCATGTGAAAAAGTATGAGACAGTGGTTGTTGTGGACTTATTGGCGTCAGCTGTGTTGTGTTGATTACCCTCAATAAGTCCCACATACAAATGAGAAAACTTCATGGACTCTCAGCTTGATCATGGAGCTAGCTTTGGGGAAAGGAACTTCACAAAGAGTGCTATAACTAGAGCCCAGAAAAGGACTTGAACCCCGGGACATAGTCTCTTAGAACCATCCTTTGTAAAGACTGACCACAAGGCTAAATAAATGGCCAAGCAACCATGGGTAGGAAGGAGAGGCCCCAAAACACTTCCAACTAAGCCTATAGTCAATGGCCGGCATCACGTTCCAGCCAGGTAAGTGGGGGGGCCATTTTTGGAAGTTCTTGCCATGATAGCATCAGCCAGCAACAAGTGAAGAAGAAAAACTGCTGAGCCAAGTGACAGAGTTGAGAGAAACATTTCATTGTTATTTTCTAATGAATGACATCTGCTGTGCAGCAACAGATAAGCCAAATAGAGCCTTGATAATTTTTAGGTCAAATTCTATAACATCATGATGAAATACCTTTGATTTTACTTTACATTTGACTTTTTCTATACAATCATAAGGGCCATATATTTTTGTAAAAATTAAATTAATGATTTTTTTTAAAAGAATTTTTTAAAATTTTATTTATTTATTTTTCTTGTTTCAGAACCTTTGTTTGTTTATTCACTCATTTTTATGGCCGGCTCAGCCTGTCCCAAGGGCAGGGCTGGCGCAGCATGTGGTGCCAGGGATTGAACCGCGGTCCCTGAAGCCGCCCAAGCTTTCCCAAGCAGGCGCTTTAGACCACTGAGCCATCCCGCCCGGCCCAAATTAATGATTTTATTAAATTTTTCCCAAGGATTTTAATAGCATATAATTTTGAATTTTGTTAATCCTTTCATATTTTTATCACTTTCACACCATTTCTTTGTTGATTTTCTCTTCAATTCACTAGTTGAATTAATGGCTTAGCATATATTTCAATATCATTTACAATATCATTTTTGTCAACATAAAATCTTGAAATTTTGTAATAATAACAATATCTGTAGTAGACTTCCACTTGAATTTTATCTACAATACAGATGTTACACATACAACTGCTTTGAGAGGAGAGAGATTTGATGGGGCTTAATTTTATCAGTAGTTAGCCTATTAGTAAGTGGTTTTGATGTATGAAGATTTTGTTTCTATTAAACAATTCAGAGAGTGGGTTTTCAGAGTAGGAGCCTCTTTACTACTTCATTTATACCTGACTAGATCCGAGTACCAGGTGATGCAGGAATTTCTGGTAAAAGCTGAGTTGAAGCATGTAAGTCACATGGCTCATTGTCTAAAAAGGTCTGTCTGCTTTCTACCCTGAATCTCATCTTGACACCAACCTCCTCAAGCACAGTTTGGTGAGGGAGAAAGCCAGAGAGAAGTCCAGATCCTTGGATGAGACTCTGTTTAAGCATGCAGCTGCAGAAATGAAAGAGATGAAGAGAAGCAGTGCCTCTGCTAAGATGGCTTCTGCATAGCTATGGCAGCAGGCTGCAGAGAGAGAGAGATGGTGTGGTCACTGACAACTGTGGGCGCAGCCTGGTTATTGGTAGATGTGACTTAGTGAATGTCAATAGCAGTAGTCACTGCTCATCTTTTATGGGAGGAAGGAGAGAGAATCCAGTAGTTGCTCTATCCACAAGATAGAAATCACAGAACAAGAGCAATCAAGCATACAAGGCCATTCTAACATTGGGTGTTGGGAAGCTCACTGGGGGTGCGTCACTGAGTGGATCTGGGTAGAAGGCTGGAGAAACTGGAGACCCACATCTGAAGGCAATGACAGCAAATGGCAAACCTGCCTAGCAAGGATGGAGCTTTTCATAATGGGAGTGCTTTCTCCTTCTTTCCCTTTTTATTCTGTGTAGGCTACAAACCTATTGATTTGTGCCATAAACAGATGGGCATTCTCCTTCCCTCAGTTTGCTGGTCCACATGTCAGCCATCCACGGACATACCCAAAATGATGTCTGCTGATGTGCGAGGCATTTCCCAATCCATTCCAGTTTACAGATCATAATCAACAATCATGCCATCCCTCCACAATACGTTTTATTTGAGAGATCCTAACATTGGATGACAGGAAGTTTTGGGAAGCCACAAAGAGGCAAAGGAGATAGCTGTTGCACTCTGAGGACAGATCATTTCCATTTTTCTCTTCATTCTACCCTGTGTGAAGAGGAAAAGAAAACTGAGCTCAGGAACTCACATCTGGACAGAATTGCTTAGCATCCTACTAAGAGAACCAGGTTGAAGGAATGGCTACTTGTCTGCTTACTCTTAAAACTACCTTGGAGGAAAGCTGCGAGGTGCTTTGAAGCCAACCCTGCCCAGTACTGGCACTAAAAATAAGAGAGAGTCAGCTTCAAGAAAGGACTCGAGTGTACAGAGCAGGTATGAAATGAAGAATGGGAGCTGGGAATAAGATTAAACTGTAGCTAATAAGAGTAAAGAGGTGGAAAGAGAATATTAGAACTTTGAATTGTTTATTTTCCAGAAGCATTTCTACCATGTGTGTGTGTGTGTGTGTGTGTGTGTGTGTGTGTCTGTGAGAGAGAGAGAGAGAGAGGAGAGAGAGAGAGAGAGAGAGAGAGAGAGAGAGAGAGAGAGAGAAATACTAGGCATTGAACCCAGAGCCTTTATGCTGAGCTGTACACGAGTCCATTGCTCCAGCTGGACTCAAACTTATGATCCTCCTGATCCTCCTGCTTCAGCCTCCCTGACATTTCTACATATATTAGTGAATGTTAAGCTTAGTTATCTGGCAAAAAGCTACATTGTTGTGAATAATGAGAACCTTTGCAGATATATAGCAGCAGTATATCCTTCAAAAAATACACTTTGAGTTTGAGCACACAAAATAGATGAAAAGAAAATATTTAAATCAAATAAATAGCTCAGTGCTGAATTAACCTCCAATGGACAGCCTTAGCTATACATTTATAGTTACAGTAGAGGGGCTGTGGAGATAGCTCAGTGGTCTAAGTGTCTGCCTGACAAGTATAAGGAGTGGGTTCAATCCCTCACATTATGTGCTAGGCCAGCCCTGCCCCTCAGCTGCATAGTGAGACCCTGTGCCAGATATAGTTATAGGAAGTATTCATTTATTGATTCATGTTGTGGTTTATGTCTAGTTGTCCCCCCCCCCAAAGCCTCATGGAGTCATTGGGCGGGGACTTCTAGAGTTTGGGACTTGATCCGTGATCCCTGGGATTATGGGTTTTAGTACTGATGGGATTATGGGTGTAGCCTAAGGTGGAGGCTAAGGTGGAGAGCCTGGATGTAATATAAAGAGAGGCAAAGAGACAGACTTGAGCTGTTGCTGCTGCTCTGCTGCCCTGATTGATTGACTGCCTCTGCCACTATTCTGTTGCTGTTCCGCCACCATGAACTGGATGCTTTCTGCCCTGCTCCACTCAGCCTTGGGCCAGCCAAATATGGACTGAAACCTCCACAAACTGTGAGCTAAATAAACCTTTCCTTCCTTCATTTTGAGTGTCGGGTATTTGTCCCAGCAACGAGCAAAAAGTAACTAAGACAATTCAGTTAACAAATATTTGAGTATCTGTTCAGGGCCAGAAATTATATCTAATGTTCATCTTTTTAATACAAGAATGGAAAATATTTTTAAAAGCTATAATACATAGAGTGGGGCCACCAGCACTAAGTTATGATATTTTAAAATAGGAAAAAGTCACAAATGGAGTATTTGGAAAAAGTAGATATTCTCCTCAGAGTACTTTAACTTAGCAGCAGAAACTGTTGAGACACTACCTGAGGTACTCTTTGCAATGGACCACACATAGGCTAACACATGCAGAATGCAACTGAAAAAAATCACTTAGGCAAAAATCCCTCTGACTGTGATGGTTTTAGGGTTTCAGTATGAATGAGGCAGCTGGAGTTTTGTTCTAATGCTACAAAAGGCTGAAATTAGCACTGTCTAGTTGTATTCATGTTTTGGAGTAGTCTTTATTCACCCCTTTAATGCATTATTTTTACAGTCAATATGAGAACACCCAAATTCCTTTTATGCCTTCTACTCGTTTTTCAGCTGCCTAGCACCAAGTCCCTGAAGCTGAAAATCCCATGAGATCTTTGAGAAACTGTTTCTCCATTATTATTATTATTATTAATTTTGTCTTTTTGAGACAGGGTCTTGCTATGCAGTTCAGACTGGCTTAACTTATTTTGTAGCCCAGCCTTGTCTGAAACCTGCAGCAATCCTGCCTTAGCCTCTCAAGCACTGGGATTACAGGTGTGTGCCACTACACCTAGCTCTTCCATTAAACTTCAACAGGATTTTTTCTGTTTTCTGGGAAACTGGCAAAAGCACTGCACCAGCAGTTTAAAAGCATGCAGCTCTTGGAGTCTTTATAAACTTTCCCATGTTTGCTATTTGTCCAGCTTCATGAATTTCCGGAGCGGATCCTGACACATTGGAGAGCAGGGCAGTGTGTAAGAGGTAGAAATTGTCCTGGTATGCCTTGTTTGTGCATCTTTTTTTATTGAGTGGGCCCAGCTGTGGCCCACCCCGCAGCTGGAAGGCTCTTCCCTTCTGAAAACTTTGCTTGTCTGCTCTGTGGTGGTCACATCTAGACATTCCCAGGAGACCCGTTTCCTATGGGAAACAGCCCCGTGTTGACAAGATCTCAGGGATGCCCAGAACAGCTTTGGGATAACCATGCTTGTGGCCTCTGTTCAGCATTTCAAACTTTTGGCTGTTTTATAGTCCATGAGGTCTAACTTGCTCTGCATTGGAGTGTTCATTACACTCTGATTTAAGAGAGGAAGGGGGAATTCTCTGAGACTCAGGTCTGCTGAGTCTGAGCTTTGTCTATTCTGTAGGTATTTTGCTTTGTTTTGGAGTTTTTGTTTTGCAATGTTGGGGATCAAATCTAGGGCCTCACACAGGCTAGGCAAGCACTCTATCCCACAACATTACCCTAAGGACTTTTTATTTTACCTTTTTCCATAAATTATCTCTGCTGGCCTCAAACTTGTTATCTTCCTGCCTCAGCCTCCCAAGTAGGGAGATCACAATTGTGCATCACTATGCCTAGCTCCTTAAGTGGTCATTTAAATGAAGCTGATGAATAAAAGATTTTTTAAGGTGTTCTTTCTCAGGCAAAGGCTTTGTCTCCAAAGCCTGGTTTTATTTTATCTGCTCCATCACACCATTGGACAATTGTAATAATGCTCACAGCCAGTATCTTCTCTTATCTGTTATTGCATTCTTAGTGCTTGGCATTGGATCCAGCACATAGAAGATGAAAGATGAAAACTGAAAGTTATTTGTTGAAGGATAAATGTTGAATGATGAAGTATCAAAATAATCAGTCCTTACCTACATTTCCACTTGGTATCTAAAAATTTGAACAAGAAGGGTTTTTGGAATCTGGTTGGCTGGACTTAAAATTAAATCAAGGATTCTTAGAACTCTACCTTCCTTGCTTAGAATATCAGCTTGTCTCCTCATCAGGTATGAAATGGCTTTGGCAGTGTCTCTGTCATGGCTCAGAGTGAGGACACAGACATCCCGCCACACCGAAGGGCAGAGAGCAGCTAACGCAGTGCGGTGTGTCCCTGTGTTTTTCCTCTTCCCAACAGAACACAATTATCATGGACTCAGCCTGGGAAAGGCATGTCAGCTTCCTCCTAGCCCCCAAGTATGATGAACTTGGCACTGTTACAGACGATGTCACATGTGTTAAAGAACTTTAGAAAATGTATATTGCATTATTGTGCAGAAGGAGAAAATGCAGGTTTTGACTCAGCTTTCCCATAACATTCCTTTTATAGAACAAGACTCTATCAGATGCTTAGCATACAATATCTCTTAGGAAGGAGGTTCCATTTGGGAGCCAGAGGACCCCAGGCAGGGGGTCCTAACCTCAAGGTCATTCCCAGCACCACCAACTGACTTTAGCTATGTGATTTGAAGCAAGGCATTCAACCTCTGGGGACTTCAGCTTCTTTATCTATGAAATAGCACTGGCTTCCTGCCTTCCAAGAAGGCCAGAAGGAAGAATGAGCTCACATTTACATTGTACTTTGGGGACCTCCAAAAAAGGCCTTTCAGGACTAGGAAATGTATTCTACTACAATGGGAAGAAATCTTTTGCTTTTGAACTGCTCAACTTTGTTTAGACTTTCTGGGTACATTTCTTAATGGATAATACTAAAATAGCGTACAGATATACAAAAAGTTCTGAACTTCAGTAGGTGAACTGTGACTCATAAGCTACTGGAGGGTTTGTTTATTCTTTATTATTTTTTAGAGAGGAAACTTTGAGGGCGATAGCTTGGCTGCTAAGAGAAGCATCTGATTTTGGATTTTGTTTAGATTGTGGCAGATAACAGAATAGCGACAGGTAGGAATGAAGTGTTTCTGAGTCTGCAGTTCATCAGGATTTTGAATTTCTAGAGGATAAGAATAGCATTCTATGTGTTTGCATATCTCCAGTATCTTCCTAGTGCCTGACATACAGTTGCTACTGAATTTGATTTAGTTAATGGGTGAGCTAAATTGGATCAAAACACCAATGTCACTCTATCATTTGTGTCCCCTTTCCTTTATTGCAAATTGGAGGCAAGATGACTGCTTCTATAGTGCTGTTGCATGGGACTGAGGAGTGGTGCATGTAAGAGCCCAGCATGGCACTTACACTTTGGTAACTATTGTGATGGTTGTTAGCTCTTAAATCACTAGTGCCTGAGCAGCCAAGTGCTAAGGTAGAAGCATGGATGGACACACCATGGCTTTGCTTTGTATCTGCTCCTGGAGAGCAGTGGTTGAACCCTTTTGGAAGTTCGTTCCTTACATTCACAGAGAAGCAATCAGAATTGACTTACAGACACTCAAACCTTAGAACATAATCCAGTATGATGAAATCTTTTGCATCCTTTAATTTTGTAAATAGCACTCATATCAGGGAAAAGCATAAAATACATTTATGAACATGAAGAGCCATGTAACTATCATCAAGGACCAAGTGTGGGATATTGCCAGCACCCCAAAAGCCCATCAAGTCTCCATACATTGTAGTATACTTCACTGGCCTGGATATCATGCCTGCCATTTAGAATGTTTAAAACCATGGTATGCTCTTCAAGCATATAAATGTGCTACAATTTATATACCAGTCCCTAAAAACTGGCAGTTTTAATTAATATCTCATACTATGTTAAATTCTTATAAAACAAGTTCTGATTTGTTTTCTGGCATGATTTTCACACAATCACGTACTATTTCAAGCATCAGAGTTTGATATGTTTTTGCAATAATGGGGAGCAAATTTGGGACTTTGCACTTACCAGGCAGGTGTTTATGCCTCTGAGTTATATATCCTTGGCCTAAGTATTATAGTCATACAATCTACATTTTTCATTCTGCCTCAGGTGCCTCAGGTTTATTTGTACAAAGAGCACAGGAGGACACCAGCCCCTCACAGATGGCACCCGAGGGATCATACCAGTCCTTTTGTTTTTACATCAGCAGACAAAAGGCTTTTACTGTGGTGCCTTCATAGAGGCCTGTGCACCTTGGGGGCCTGGGCACCTTTGGGAGCCTGGGCTGGGGCAGAAGCTGGAGCCTAGGCCTTGGATGGAGCTGGGCCTTTGGCCAACATGGCCTGCGACCCTTGGCAATGCAAGTATGGATATGCTTCCCAAGCTTAGGGTGGGCAATATAGTCAAGTTAAGCAAGCTTGCAGTTTACTTCCTTTGGGATAATCTTGGGCTTGATCTTGCTGGGCTTGACAAGGGCCTTGATAGCCTTGGCATGTGCAGTTATGATCTTGGTATTGTTTGCCTGCATCTTCTTGAAGCCCTTCTTGTGCTTCTTGGCAAAACATATGTTCCTAAGGAACTTGGGATCTAGCCCCTTTAGAGATTCATATCCATGCCCGTATTGCCAAGGGTCCTCGGCACTACATCATGTAGCCCTCATTTTCTTTGATTTTTCCATTCTAGTAAATATTTGGAGACACCTCAGTATAGTTCAAATTTTTGTCCAAAGACTTCTTTAATTTTTCTCAGTGATATGTTGTGGTTTTCTTTTTTTATGAGCAAAATATATTTATTAAGGGAAAGAAAGTTCCTGTCTGAAACAGGGACAGGAGGGGAGTCTTGAGTGGGTGGTTCCCTGTTGTGGTTTTCAGTGTATGTGTTTTTCATATCAAATTTATTCCTGAACACTCAATATATTTTGATGCCATTGCATATGGTATTGTTTTTCAAAATTCATTTGGCAAAGGTTTATTATTAGTACATCTAATACAAATGATTTTTGTTGTTGTTTGGTTGGTTTTTATTGCTGTTTGTTTCTTTGTTTTTTTGGTACCAGGGATCAAACTCATGACCTTGCTCTTGCCAGGTATGTGCTTATGCTGCTGAGCTATATCCCTGGCCACAATTAATTTTTATATGTTGATTTTTGTGTTCTATACCTTATTAAACTTGCTTACTAGTTCTAGCAGCATATAGTAGCTTCATTTGGAAATTGTAGACAAATGCTCACATCACCTGCAATAGGTTTTCTTATTTTTGTTTTTGATCTGGTGCTTTTTATTGATTCATACTAGCTAGAACTTCTACTATGTACTATGTTAAATGTAATGACATCCTAGTCTTTCCTAATCTTTAGGAAGAAGTTAGTGCTTCCTGTTAGATGTAGTGTTAGCAGCATACTGGTCACATTCATCATAAATTCTCTTTATCAGGTTTGTGAAATTCCCCTCAGTTGTTAGTTTTCTGAGAGTTCTTACAGAACTGGTGTTGAACTTAGGACCTTGCACCTGCCAGGCAGGCACTTGTCCCCCTGAGCTATCTCCCTGGCCTGCCCTGTGTGAGGGTTTTTAAAATCTCTCTCTCTCCTCCTCTGTAAACATTTTTCTAAATTTATTAAAATCACAAAACTACTAAAACTTTTGGTACATGCAGAGATGTAGAGTTATATACAAATTCATATACAACTACATTTACTTTGATGCCAATATTAAAACTCATAAATTTGTATTTCACTCACATAGGAGAGTTCATTCCAGGTTTCCTCCTTTCTATTCCCAGAACTTTTTTCCTTTTCTCTGTCTCCTTGTCCTTGTCCTTGTCCTTGTCTTTCTCCTTCTCCTTCTTTAATGTACTTTTTATAGGGTCTCCCTGCATAGCTTGGACTTGTACTGATGCTCCTGTTCTTGGCCTCCCCAGCACTGGCATTATAGGTATGCACCACCATGCCTGGACTTGGTGCTGTTTCAGCCCACACTGAGATGGGGCCAGCAAGGTATGTAGTGCTGGGCATTGAACCCCATTCCCTGTGCTTACGTAAGGCACTAAATCTGCTGAGCTATCTCACTGGCCCAGAACTTTCTTCTTTGAAAGTGAAGAATCTGATTGTTATGGTTTATGTCTAGTTGTCCCTCCAAAGCCTCATGTAATCATGGGGCGTGGCTTCTATAGATTGAGACTTGACTCATGATCCCTGGGATTGTGTTTTAGTACTGATGGGATTATCAGTCTGAGTAAGGCTGAGGCTATGGGTGTGGTCTAGGGCGGATATCCTAAGGCAGAGAGCTTGAATGTAATATAAAGAGCAACAGAGAGACAGACTTGAGCTGTAGCTGTTGCTCTGCTGCCCTGTTTGGTTGGCTACCTCTGCCACCATTTTGTTGCTGTTTCACCACCATGAACTGGATGTTCTCTGTCCTGCTCCACTCAGCCTTGGGCCAGCCAAATATGGACTGAAACCTCCACGACCTGTGAGCTAAATAAACCTTCCCTTTCTTCATTTTGAGTGTTGGGTATTTTGTCCCAGCAAAGAGTAAAAAGCAACTAAGACACTGATATCCCTTATTCTTTTATGTTTAGTTTTCTTTCTTTCTTTCTTTCTTTCTTTCTCTTTCTTTCCTTCCTTCCTTCCTTTTTGCTTCTTCTTTTCTTTTCTTTCTTTTTTGGTACTGGGTATCTAACTCAAGATCTTGCACTTACCGGGCAGGTGCTTATACCACTGAGTTGTCTTCCTAGCCCTTATCCTTAATATAGCTGCACATGGAATTAACCTTTTGTGTGTACCTGTTCTTGTCTTGCCTGATGCCTTCCCCTACATCCTGCAGGTACCAGTGGACCACACTCAATCCTAATAGCCATTGCAATATGCTTCCTACCCTGACATGAGTTTTTCTGTCCCCTGTTTGGCTGCTGACTCTCTGGCCTGGGCTGGCCTTCTGTGTGGCCACCACTTCACCCTAACCATGCTCTGACATTCTGTACCAGCTCACCTTTTCCACATGGATGCCATTTCCACTTGCTGGTGCACTGACTTCCTCTGTGAAGTGTCTTCCCCATGTCTGCTGTCTTCACACATGCATTTGGGCTGCATTCCTGAATCTCTGCCAAAGCTGCCCTCCTATACTAACTTGCTCACCTTATCAGCTTCACAGTTCTGTAACAGGCTACTCCTATGCAGGACTGCCTCCCACCCAGCCTGAGATCTGACCTCTTGCTCTGGGTCACTTCTCATCATTTATGTCCTTCTCAGCTCTCACGGCTTGTACATGGACTGCATTGTCTTAAGTAGAAGCTTGCACTACTCCACCTCTCTTCCTTTTCCATCCTAGAGACCTAATTTGTCTAGCCCCAACTACAGACTTTTAGGACTATGATTTTTACGAAAAAAGATGAGAAGAGAGCAATTATTTATTTCTTATATATTAACAGAATATTTTTAAAAGAAAACTCAATAGAGTACTGTCTCAATTACTCTTTCCTCATTTCTGGGACAAATACCTAACACTCATAATGAAGGAAGGAAAGCTTCATTTATCTCACAGTTAGAGGAGGTTTCAGTCCATACTTGGCTGGCTCCAAGGTAGAGAAACACACGGCAGAGAGCGACCTTTCATAGTAGATGCAAAGAGCAGAGAGCAAAATGGAGAAGTAACAGGAAAAATGTCTAATTCAAGCTACCCACCTCAGGCTAGGTGTACTACACACACCCATAGTGCCAGAATAATGCACATCTATAATCCCAGGAGATCATGAGTTAATCACAAACCGTAGAAGTCCACTGTCTTAGTTACTTTTCTCTCATTGCTGGGACAAATACCCAACACCCAAAGTGAAGGAAGGAAAGGTTTATTTAGCTCTCAGTTACTGGACGTTTCAGGTCATGTTTGGCTGGCCCAAGGCTGAGTGGAACAGAGCAGAGAGCAGAGAGCATCCAGTTCATAGAGGTAGAAATAGCAACAATGGTGACAGAAGCAATGGAACAACCAATGGAGCAGGGAGCAACAGCTTCAGTCTGTCTCTCTGTCTTTCTTTATATTACATTCAGGCTCTCTGCGTCAGCCTATCCACCTTAGGCTACACCCATAATCCTAGAAGTACTTAAAATGCATAATTCCAGGGATTATAGATCAAGTCTCAAAGTCTAGATCAGTACTAAATCTCATAATCCCAGTAACTCATGAGTCAAGTCTCAATCTATAAAAGTCCCCACCCCATGACTGCATGAGGCTTTGGGGGTACAACTAGATACAAACATAACAGGTACCATTACACTTCTTACTTAGACTTTGTTAAAGTTATTTTGAGATCCAATGATATTTTGAGAGTACTAGTTCTAGCACTAGAAAATTTGGCTGCATTATTATGAGATGTCTCATGTAATGCAAGTACAGCCATAATGGAGGTCAATTACTACAATCATCAAGGTCAAAGCTCAGTATGCTCCAAGGGTCAGGAACATACTATGAGGCAGGAGAAAATATCCTACACAGAGTTGCAAGATTTTGCCAAGAGGGATCATCAGACTCTGCAGATCTAAAATAGGAAGACTATAACACTAGTTTAGCCAAATTTAGGTTATTAGTGCATTTACTAGAAAGTCCAGAATTAATGTACTTTTATATAGTTCCGTCAGCTTTCTTGATTAACTGACTAAAATTTGGACTCGATAGTGGCATCTAGGTTAATGGGGCTAGAATACCAAGACTTTCCTGCCATAATGTGTAGAGGGCACTCAAAAGATTTAGGGAGTTAAAAATGCTAAGTCAAATGTTTCACATGTGACTTGGTGTTATGGCTTGTACCTTGGTGTTCGCCCAAAGCCTTGTGTGCTCACAGGTGGGGCTTCCTGTAGATGGCTTGGTTTAGGAAGTGTGAATGTGGATTAAGGACGTGACTCTGGGATTAAGGGTGTGGGTGGCAGAAGGTGGGCATCACCCATCAAATAGGCTTGTATATTCCATTGCATTGTGGATGGAATATAAACGAACAGAAAGAAGGATAGCTTGCTGCCTTGTTTTTGCCATGCCACTGTTTCTTCTTTGTGATGTCTCTCTGCCATGCTACTTTGCCTTGGAGCCAGCCAAGTATGGACTAAAACCTCTACGCAATGTGAGCTGAAGTAAACATTTCCTTCTTTAACTCTGGGATATATGAGGAATTTTGCCCCAGTAATGAGAAAGGTAACTAGGACACCTACAGAGCCACCTCCCAAACATATCCTGCAAGATGACCCAGGAAAATTCCCTTCATGAAGGTAACCAAAAATGTATTATTAGCCCAAATATAACTGTAGAAGATGGCACCAATGAGATGGCTTTTCTGATTTCAAATGGAAGAATGGAGTTCTGAAGTCACAGCACCTGTCAATCAAGAGGAGTGTACTATAAGAAGCAAGGGAGTTATGCTAGAAATCACAGTGGTCTGTTTGCAGAGGTATTTGCCGGTGAGTAGTCGATTAACATGTTATTTTGAACTGAATATACAGGTAGCTTTCTAAAGAGATCCTTGATCTGCATAACAATCTATAGAATAGAAAACAATAATCTGATGGCTGAAAACCTGATTTGAATTTCCCTGGAGAAGAGTTAGACCCTTCTACCTATTTTCCAGACATAAGTAAATCCATAGACAACAGCCCTTTGAAGAAAGTCAGGTCCCCTTGAGAAAGGCTCCAATAGCATTACACAAATACACATCACAAATCTCCCTCTGAGTCTTCCCTAAGATGACTGGAGTTGTTTTTCTAGGAGATCTGTGCATTGGGAAAAGTAAATGCCAAGACCTTTTGGAGATTACTAGCTACTGACATAGAACTGATTTTTCATTTCAGAGGGACCCAAAATACCAATGTGGTTCCAAGCCAAAGTAAGATGTTATAATATTTCTTCCAATAATATAGACAAATTTCAGTGCATAGAAGATCCATATTGAGGGGCTGGGGAGATAGCTCCGTGGCACAAGTGCCTGCCTGGCAAGTGCAAGGTCGTGAGTTTGAACCTCAGTCCCACCAAAAAAAAAAAAAAAAAAAAAAAAAAAAAAAAAAAAAAAAAAAAAAAAAAAAAGAAGATCCATATTGGGATTGGGTGGTCCAGAGATTCACCCAGTGATTATTCCCACAGATTCTGAAGGTGTAATTGAAATGGATGTAACTTATGATTGCTGAATCCTCATAGTTGCTCCCTAACACAAGTGATAACCACTCGTGCAGGAAGGGATACATGGAAGGCCCTAAAACTTCTATTTCTACTAGTAGAGCAAAGTAGAAACAATTCTTGATCTTTGAGGAGATTGCAAAAATTAATACTACCATCAAAGACCTGAAAGACCTACAGGCAGTGACATCACATGTTCTCACCACATCCCTACTGAACAGGTCTACAAGTTTCAACAAAAATGTGAGACCCAAAATGAAAACTAAGGAATAAATGAAGCCTAGCATAAATTTAACAGGGTGTTAACTGAAATTCCAGGCAGTGAACCAGATTTAGTGTCTTTCCTGAAGCAAATCAGCATGATCCTTTCCATTTGCTTTGCAGCCACCAACCTGTTTCTCCTTCCATACTTGAAATGGTTAGGTTTTACATGTTGGGAATAACGATACACTTTCATACCCCTGCCTCATGCCCTCTGAGATTCTGATTGTTCTAACAGTTCACATATCACATTAAGTCACTTCACTGACAACATTATGATGCACTTATCTACTGTTTATGATGGATTAGGTATTTTAGAGGCCTTAGTGAGCTAATATGTGAATAACAAAGACAGTGAGAGGTAAACCCCCAAATACAAGGACCTGCCATTTCAGCGAATCTTTTGACTCACCCGTTACTCCTCAAACATGATGTAAAATGGCTGCTCCTCAGATCACCTACCATGGAAAATTGGAGGAAATGTTTAGCCAACTTTTTTTTACATAAGGTATATTTGAATGTGCTACTCGGGCCCATTTGTATTCATCTCTGAGGCTGCTAATTTCAAGTAGATATGAACAATATAAGTGCATGCGGCAGGTTCAGGTGCACATCAAGCCATGTACCATGTGCACTAAGATATTATTTGCTAAGTCCTATGATACTCAAAATGTCTCTGGGAAATAGGGATCCTGTGTGGAGTATCTTATAGGCATCAACAAGATAACCTTAACACCAGCCTGTAAGATTGTGATACAAATCTATGCTTCATTCTGGGCATCACTATTTTCCTCTTTTACCCTGCCAGTAGGGTAATCCACCCATCCATAAGATTGTGTGTGAAAGAACGCTCTCTCAGAGGAAGGTGATGGTTATATAACACCCTGAACTTGTGCAGTTCCAGAAGGTACAAGTAAATTACATTGCTAAGTGGCTCAGTTTCCTTTGCTTGTACAGTTACTTTGCCTTTTTGTCCTGTAGTCAGTGGTTTCTTGGGGTTGTCCCTTACTACCATGTCTTAGCCCCTTTTCTTTTAATGTAACAAAGAACCAGAGGGTAAGAACTTTCTAAGTTAAACAAGTTTATTGACTTCACCATTTTGGAGACTAAAGCTTCCAGGTTGGACAGGTTTGAGGGTGTAGCCCTGGGGGAGGGCCTAATGGCAGGTGGCACTGTAGCACCAACATATGTGAGAGCTGATGATGACATGGTGAAGCAAAACATACCAGTATTGTTTGGTCTAGGGCAGTGGTTCTCAACCTTTCTAATGCCATGAACCTGAAATACAGTTCCTCATGTTGCGGTGACCCCAAACCAAAAAATAACTTTGGTGGTTACTTCAAAACTGTAATTTTGCTACAGTTATGATTTGGAATGGCTTTAGGCGACCCTTGTGTTTTGGTCATTCGACCTCCACCGGGGTCTTGACCCACAGGTTGGGAACTGCTGGTCTAGGGAGAGACAAGTCTTCCTCTTTTATAAGAATGCACTCTCATAAGAATAAACTCAATCTGCAGAACAGCATTAATCCCAACCTTTGGTGATGCTTCTGGTAACCTAACTACGTTTTCCTAAGCCCCACATCTTAAAGGTTCTACCGTCTCCTAATACTGCCACATTGGAAAGCAAGCACCCAGCACATGGACCCTTGGGAGACAAAGCACAACACTGCAGACCAGTTGACTCATGGAGAAATAATTGGAATCCAGTTTGCTGATCATACTTTATTATATACAGTGAAGGTCATTGTTATAGAAGATCTCTTCTAGTTGATAGTACTTGGAGCAATACATTTTGTTAAATGATATTTATGGTTAAGAGATATCTAGTAGTTCAAATGGGGAGTTGCTAGTAGTTTATTTAAAAAAACATCAAGAAAATTGGTGACAGGGACATCTGGGGAACAAGGACCTCTTAGAATGATCACAGATTAGGAAAAATTTGTATCACATATGCTGAACAAAGTCCTTACTACTATAATTAGGTGGGATGTCCATCAGCCATCCTAGAGCTTCTTTATAAGCCTATGAATAAAATGGTCATAGTGGGAGTGAAGCAGCGCATTCACTAGCTCAACCACACTTACTTCCCCTTATCAAGTCTTGCCTGGATAGTACTGTTGATGAGAATTAATTTGTCAACAAGAGGGAGCAACATTGACTCCTAGTATTACCCATTCACCTGGGAAAGCAGCAAGCCATCTGGTAGTAGGTTCATTATACTGAACAGCTTCCAACTTGGAAGGGGCGGACATTTATCCTCCTAGGAATAGATACTTTCTCAATACAGATTTGTCTCCCCTGCCTTTCATGTTTACTCATCCACTATCATTGAGTTTCTCACAGCACACCAGTAAGTCTCATAGTGTGGCTCTTTTCACAGCATGAATTAAAAGAAAAGGTTCATGGTCACAGAATTAAGTGCTCCTATCAAAGACTCCACTATCTGGGAGCAAGGAGGCAAGCATTAAAAGGTGTAGAAGAAGATTCAGTTACACTGTTATTTGTCAGTCAGTGCCCTGAAGAGATGGGTGATGTCACAAAGGACACTGTCTATTCTTTGAAACAGAAAAGGGTATTATCTGTCCTTCAGCAGAACAGAAGACCCCAGGGATCACAGGATGAAAATAGCTTGAGTCATTATTAAATTCAATAATTAATTCATGGGATTTGAGTTTTCCATTCTGGTTACATAATTGTTATTTGGAAGTCTCTGTCCCCAAGGAGGACCTGCTCACCATGAAATATAACAATGGCTCCACCAGGGAAGCAATTCCAGTTGATATAGCCCTCAGCCTTACAGAGAAGAATGAAAGCATGACTACTATATCTGAAGCATTAACAAGAAGGATAACCTCTGCAAAGAACTTCTAGAAAATTCATTCCAATGACTAATTCTTTCAAATTTATTCAAGAAGAGAGAAAACAGATGTGCATATTACTTTTATTTATTTGCTTGTCTAAATGGGAAGAAGTCAAAGTTTTATGGTTGGTAGACATAGATAAAGCTTTTCCAGTTCTCTGAGGCATTTGTAGATTCAGTGAAAAAGAAGAACTTCCTTACTACTTCATCTGTGTAAGTTGTAGAACTGAAATAGAGCACGGCCTACGTACAACACAAAATTAATGTTAGGTCAATTCCACATTCTTGAGCCACCACCAGATTCTTAGTAAGATTCTTACCAGTTATATACTTTACATACCTTCTAAACATAGGCCCAACTTACACATTTAAAATCTTTCCTATTTTTGCCTCTATTGTGGTGTTGTAGTTAAGTGTATTGACTCTAAGCTTTGATGCCTGGATAAAAGTCAGTTTTTGGCTCTGTGATTTTAGGTTAAGTCAATCTTTCTATGTCTAAGTTGCCTGAGCTGTAAACTGACACTAGTAGTAGAATCTATTTTTTAAATTTTATTTTATTTATTTAATTTTTATATTTTAGGGAAGGGCCTACAGGGTGTTCATGATCTCACTACTAGATCAGATTCATTGTGATCCACCTATTTACAGCCTTCCAAGAGCTGGGATACAGGCAAGTGCCACCATGCCGAGTCTGTATTGCCCTCTCAGCACTCCCCAGGGGCAGGGTTGGCATGGCAGGCCTGGGGACTGAACCCCCAGGCCCTGTGCCTGTCTATTTTTGAATTTTGTTTAGAGACTTAATTATGTTAATATCTAAAATACCATAGGAATCAATTAATACATGTTAGCAATGGGCAATATATTAAAATTTGGCAATGCTTGCTAAAAATCTGCTTCCCAGGGCTGTAAGTCAGTTCATATCCCTCTTCTCTCTTTCTCTAGAAAACCAACAGAGCACCTGTTAAGCAACTGTGAAGGACTGAATTATGTCCCAGACTCCTCCATTTATATGTTAAAGCTCCTTCCAAAGTGATTATATTTGGCACTGCTGTCGCCAGGGCTCACCTGAATGATAATATGATTTATTTATTTATTTATTTATTTATTTATTTTTATTTTTTTACAGAATTTATGAAAGTCCCCGGATGAACCAGATATGCTGCAGATATTCACTGTCTTTGAGAAGCTCTTCCTCTTCCTTCTGCATTGGGGCCCTTCTCGGGGTTCGTAAGCATGAGAACTTGGTTGATCAAAATCTGGGCATAGGGTTTTAGTGAAGCCCTGTCTGAAACTAAAAAAAAAAAGAAAAAAAAGTGTGAACAAATAACAGCAACAACAAAAACTCCATAAAATTTATAAAGGATCTTGGGCATAGCTCAGAAGGCCTTGGGTTTGATCCCCAGTAGCACAGAAGAATTCCACTAGCTGAGTCTCTGACCACATTAGTGTGAACCTCAACTGGCCCCTGAGTCCCTTAGGGTTGTCTGAAACCTAATCCTTTCATATAAGATGAGGTTCCAAGTGCTCCTGTTGAACCTTTTCAAATCCTCCTCCCCAAGTCCCTTCTCTGGGGGCTGGATTTGAACTGTAGAGCTGCTTCTCACTAAATGTGTGGCCTCCACAAGCGTTTCTGAATGGAATCATCCTAACTGCAAGGTTAGGACTGCAGGAAAATTAGGGGTACTGAGGAAGTGAGGTCTAGCCTTTATATTTTCTTTTCTCTCATCCTTCTCCCAGAGGTTTTTGAGATGAGACAGGGTCTCACTATGTAGCCTAGACAGGCCTCCAACTCACTGAGACAGTCCTGCCTCAGCCTCTTCAGATCTGGTGTTCCAGAAATGTGCTGCCATGCCCGGCTCAAGCTCCTTTGGAATTTTTGCTCTCACTTTGTATCTCTTCCTCTTCCAGAGTTTCTCGGGAGCTCCTTCCTCCTTCTTCAAGCTCCCAGAGTTCAGGTGGCTCTATCACACAAACTGGCACAAAGCCAAATTACCAAATTGCTTGCAGAAGAGCCCATTATTTTATTAATTTTAAAACTTTTATTTATTTGGTACAGGGTCTTGCTACGCAGCTCAGACTCATAGTGATCCTCCTGTGTCAGTCTCCCCAGTGCTGGGATAATAGGCATGCAACACCATGCTGGTGGGTCCTGGGGTGTCATGGCATGGGTACCAGAGATTGAACCTGGGTCCTTGAGCTTGGTTGACAGGTGCTTAGATGGTCAACCTATCTCCCTAGCTCTAGTCTATTATTTCAAAGCAGTTTGTTTATCTTATAGGCTTGTTATGTATATTATAATATTGGGTATATCATACACCTGATATATGATATGCATGCATATGGTAATTTGTAAAATATATGATTGTGGATTTATAAACTCTTGTTTCCTCTTAACTCTACCAGGACTAATCAAGGCAATTTACAGATCATGGAACTGTCGAGTCTGAGTGGCCTCCAGTTTATCATTGGCTCGTGAAGAGCATTTGGAAACTTCTGAATTTCTCAGAGGTTGAATTTTTTATGAAGGCTTTTTGAAGTTCAATAGAAAATAATCAGAAACAGAATGAGACTCTGAAAAAATTTATTGGCCCATACTTAATCTCTGCGAAGATGGAATCAGGTTTCATCTTTTTTTTTTTTTCCAATTCTTTTATTGTTTACATTTAACAATGGTTATATTACATATTTTCATCATCGGATCAGTTTAGATTAATACATATAGGTATATAAGATTGATCAAACAACTAAACATTAACCTTTCTAAATCCACATTACTTTTTTTTTTCTTTTCCCCCTTTTTTTCTTTGAAAGTTGACATATTGCATATTGTCCTCACAATCATTCTATAGAGTGCAGTGTG
>PVJA010012475.1:0-51955 GCA_004027025.1 Myocastor coypus | reverse complement strand
AATTCCAATAAATAACATTTCACCATGGCATAGCATGGGTTTAAATATGTATTTTCTGATGGCTTTAGATGTCCCCTGTGTTTTGGTTGTTCGACTCCACAGGTTGAGAACTGCTGGCCTATAAGCTTTAGAGGACCTAGACTGCTATGGACTAAATATTTATGCCACACCCCCACAGGACCACAAACACATACTGATCATATTTGGAGGTAGGGTTCTCAGAAGTCATTATGTTTCAAAGATACCATAATGGAGGGGGCTTCCATGATGAGATTAGTAATTTAATTTTAAGAGAGACATCTTAACTTTCATGATTTCTCTCTATACAACCATGAGGAAAGGTCATGTGAAGATAAAAGGGAAAGGGATACCACTTGCAAGCAGAAAGGGAACCTTCACCAGCAACTGAATTGTCAGCAACCTGGTCCAGAGCTTTTCAGCCTCTAGAACTGTGAGAAAGCTTGTCCTGCCATTTTAGACCAGTCCATGGCATTTTGTTGCAGTAGCCAAGCTGAGATGTGAACCATGTGAACTTTGTACCTACTGTCTCTATCATCATGTGTGATGCTCATTGAAATATTTGTGATGGAAGAACATGCTTCTGCATAGAACAAACATACTGGACAGAAGCACAGACTCAATATGAATTTTCAATGTTCAGCATCACCCTGCACTAAAATAGGACAAAAAATAAAACAAAACAAGCCAGCCTCTATATCCTCCACTCTGAATGCATACCAACTATAGGCTCCATGGGAATACAATCCTCTACTAACACAGGAGAAAATAAGAAAAGCAGCACTCAGTCTAGTTGTCGCTATAACAGAGGAAGCTACTCTTAAAACAAGTGTGTCAGATAGCTAAAGAACACTGATACAACATAAAATCAGATTTTTAAAAATCCCCATTACAAGTTCCTGCCAAATCAATGATGGCTTATACAAATTTCATGCTTCCTCTGGTGGTTTGTAAGCTTCAAGTAAGGAGAGGTACAATGTTTCTTTTGTGATACATACACCAAGACCTCATAAGCTGACAGAGATGTGTGGGTTGGACCAGGCCAGTTCAAGTACCTATTTCTGTGTTTGTGTTTCCAGCTTTGAATATACTCTTCAACTTGTAAAAGCAATGAAACTGTGATGTCCACATATAATTTCATTTCAATATAATAAGTCATAAGCCTTTTTTTTTTTTTTTTTTAAGGTTTTAAAAACCTGAAGGAAATTTTATTTTTCATCCCATGGACCCTGACCCCACCTTCTGGGCAGCGGGGGCCTGCAGAAATTCATGCAATGATCTGCAATCCATGTTTAAAAGCAACCTGAGCTGGTTTCCCCATCACACCCAAGGGGTGGCCTGGGCAGCTTGGGCTGGTGGGGCAGGGTCTGACAGATCCAGAGATCAGATTCATCATGGAGTAGCTTCGTCAAGTGGGTGGGTAAACCCGATCGCCCACCATCCCCAGGGTCCCAGATTCCCACTCATTCTCAGGCCTGTGGGGTACAGTGGGCTCTGGTTTGGCCCCATGCCCTGGAGCTTTAGTGACATGGGAAGGTGCTGGTCACTTCCTCTGAGCCTGGGCCTAGTTGCTCTGTCCCTTCTGGTGCTGCTGCTTCATTTGGGCCAGGATGTCCTGGATCTTCTGCTGGGCTATCTGGCTGGCATAGAAATGCCTGATGATCTTCACAATGACCTGGTCGTTCTCATCTGGGGTCTGTTCTCAGCACTACCACCTCTGTCACCATCAAGTTCTGCAACTTGTTCACCATTTTACCACCCTTGCCAATGGCCTGGCTCACAGTGGAAGCTGGCACCCTTATATGGGTCTCCAGCTTGATGTCTTCCTTGGGAGCACAGAAGTTCTTCTCTTTCAGTTTGTCATAGATTCTTCACTGAGCCTTGAAATGTGCCTCTGGCGGTCTAGCGATGATCACGGGAACCTTGGAATCAGGCATCTACAGTGCTGCAATCTTGATGGAGGCACTGGCAAAGTGTGACAACTGCTTGATGTGCTGGACTTTTTTGCTGATGGTGGCACCAAAGGCCTGGGCAGGGATGAACACCTGGACCATCTCCTGCTCTAGGGCCTGCATGAACGAACCACAGGGAGCAGCCCCCATGACAATGCTAGGAAGTGGCAGGATAGCACTGGCTGAGGCCAGGAAGAGCCTCACAGCTGCCAAATTGAGCCCAGGAATCAGGTGGGACCGCAGGGTCATAGTGGTCACATCGTTCTTGTAGGTCTCTCAGACTTTCTTCATGATCTCCTGCTTTGCCTGGCAGCAGTTTTCAATGGTGCCCTCGACCATGATGGTCCTCTCAGGGTTGTAGAGTATGAGGTCCTGCAGCAAGGAGATGATCTTTGTGTCTGTGTCCTGCTCCACCTTCTTCAGGTTGCACCCTTCCTTGCCAATGGGATGCCCCATGAAGTTATTATGGGCCAGAATCTTCAGGGGGACCTTGTCAGCCATCTTGGTGTCCTTGGCCTTCTTGTGCATGATCTCCAAGATCATCCTGCAGACACAGTGCACTGATAGCTTTCTCCACCATGCCTGCTTTCTCTTTCCTATGCACACTGATCTTGGACTGGGTCTGCTTGATGCTGTTGTAGATGGTGGTGTTCTCCCTGTCAATGATGGGTAGGTACTAGGTGCTGGAGCAGGATGTCCACCTGCTGCTGCTTAGCTAAGGCCTCCAAGGCCACCAGTGAGCCCTAATGGGACTGACCCTGCAAGCCGAAGCCACCCTGGTGCCCATTCTCAGGACCCTGTGCAATCTGCTCATCGGGGATGTAGGAGACCTTGAGGGTATAGTTCTCCAATTGGTGGCCCTTCAGCTTCATGATAACTTGCCTGGTCTGCTCCTGGTTGGAGTAGGTCATGTTCACCACTGCAGTCTCTCTGTGTTTGTTTGCTTGCAACTCTCCATGGTGCCAGCAGGCTGTCCAGCATCTCACACCATAGCTGAGGTGGGATGTTTTGGATCTGGATCTTCTGACTCCTCCTGAGTTTCTGCTCCAAGTAATGAGTGGTAACCTTTTGGGGATGGGGACTGAGGCTGGGATGGCTGAGTTGGTTTGTACTACTTAGCTTTCTAACACCCTTAGCCAGCATCTATTAACCTGTGTCCAAGACACCAGAAGACAAGGCTAAAGAAGACAGATATTATTAGGCAGGATACTGGTCCATGTCTCTCACACCCACCCCTGGGGAGGCTGATGCAGGCCGTCTGTCACAAGCTTGAGGCTAGCTGGAACTATCTCCATAAGCCATTTTTATTTATTTTCATAAGCCATTTTTAGATTCAATTATTTTTAAATAAACAATTATTATCAGCAAACACAAATGTTATTAATTATTATCTGTTTAAAATGAACAAAGCCACAAATCTAAAGGGGCATGAAGAATCTTAAATCATTCCAAAGATTTTGCTTTGGAAGCAGTGGCATCTCATCAGTACCTTTATCTCTGGACATGAGACTCATCTATATTCTTAAAACCATATTAAGAATTTTTAAAAAGATCCTATAAACATTCACCTCTTTTATCATGAAGTGTAACTACTTGCACTGGAACTGGTTCCTGAAGAAGTTACCTTTTTCCGTTTACTTTTCTGAAAAAGCTAAAGAGCTTCCACTGTTTTTCAGAACACAGAAGTGCTTCAATGGCAGGTCTGAACTTTTTGCAAAGTTACTGAAATCAAGGCAACTCTAAATGACAAAATTACTTGCTTGACAGAAAACTTGGTATTTTTTAAAAAATAGAAATTTCACAATTGTAACAATCACTTCTAAATCTGCATCTTTGGGCTAAACATGTAGCTCTGAAGTTATCTCTTCACTGTAGAAAAGACCACTTATAAAGTATCCTACGAAGATGAGAGACTAACCTATGTTTAAAGAGTTTCAGAGAAGGTAATTTATCTGCCTTGGGCTCCAGATTTAACGCTAAAGCCTACTGGAACATTTTCTCCCAAATAAGTTCTCATTTTAAAATTTATTCATCCCCTTCTAAAACATACTGACCTGAGGATTTGGAGCGGGGAAGTCTGGCTATGGGACTAATAAAAATGTATTTACCTAAACTATTTCTAGAAGACTAGTTGGTTTGGAAATAGCAGAGGAGGCTATTTATCATGTAACCTTTGGTACATTTAGTTTTATACCACTTGAAGCACTACTTATTAAAAATACATTAAATAGTGAGGAAGAAAGAGATGGTTCTGGAATGCAGCCCTAAACCAGGTCTTTGAAGTGAGATATAAATGCCCAGGGTAGCCACTTATCAAGAGGCAAGCAGGGGATGAACATATACTTTTGAATGAAAGATACCCAGTGATACAGTACTCTGCGTAGTCTGTTTGGTGTGGACAGTCCAGCCTGTTGGGAAAGCTCTGCTTTCTGTGCAAACAATACAGAATATGGGTCAGATTCCAGGTAGGCTCATCCTCAATTATCTAGTAATGTTATTCATTCTGAATCTTTGGATACGAGGTTTCACTATCAGCCACAGCTTTTAATATGAGCTCTCAAATTCTTTCCTATTTCCAAATGCTACATACTTTAAAAAAAAACAAAAAACAAAAAACCTATGTGCTATGGTTTGTGTCTAGATGTCTCCCTAAAGCCCCATGCATTCAGAGGGCTTTTTCAGGGGTAGCTGAATCTAAAGTATGTGACTGATTCAAAGTGCAATACTGGGCTTAGGGTGTAAATGCTGTACCTGCCCTGGGGTGGGTAACCTGTACCTAAAGGAAAGAAAAAGGCTTGTTTCCCTCTCCCTCTGTGTGTGTTAATTTTACTGTCTTCCTCTGTCATCAACTTTCCCCCTGTTATGTGCCAGCCTACTGACAGACTGAAAAGTCCATGAACTGTGAGCTAAACCTTTTTTCCTTTCTCAGTTAATTTTGTTTCTGAGACAAAATACCCGATTCCCAAAATTAAGGGAGGGTTTATTTAGCCTACTTTTTGTGGAGGTTTCAGTCTATACTCAGCTGGCTCCCAGGCAGAGAGAGTGGCAATTCATGGCAGCAAAAAGAGTGAAGAGCAAAAGGCAGGGCAGCAACTGAAGCTTTTAGCCAGCCTTTCTCCTCTTCTTATATTATAAACAAGCTACTCTGGGGTTGGGGGAGGAGAACTCATCCATTGTCCATGCCCTCCTTCTGCAGAGGATGAGGCTGTTTATAGACTAAGAATCCTGGCTGTGTGCTAAGTCAGAATCCTGGCTGTGTGCTAAGTCACTTAAACTTCTAAACTTCTCAAGTTGATACAATGTATCAATCAGTACATCTTTTAACTTAACAATGGAATGTTTATGTTTATACACACACACACATATTTGATGAATATAACTTCTTTTTGTAGGTACTAATAAAACATCTTCACAATATGGCTGTTCTGTCATGCAAATTGGAATACATGGCAACGACAGCAAAACCCATGGCACTTGTGACTGGTGCCAACAACAAATCAAGCCCATTATGAGTTAAAGCAGACAGGACAGATTTTAACCTTTTATTCTGCTACTTAGTTTTACTCTGTGTTTCTCATATAAGATAATGTGATTCTTAAGCTTGTGTGTTTGATTTACTGCACGCAACATTATAGTTTCAAGGTGTACCCATTTTCCTGTGACTCATTTTTTATGACACAGTAGTAAGTCACAGTATATAAATGCATTTTCTTTATCCAATTATTTGTTGATGGACATATGCACCACTTTCAAGACTTAACTATTATAAACTGTGCTATATAAATATGGGTATGCATGTATTTCAGTAATATAATTTAACTCTTTTGGGAAGATACCTAGAAAGGGAATAGCCGAGTCAAATGGAATTTTTTAGTTTTTTTGGAGTAACCTCCATACATTCCCACCAATAGTTTAACAGTGGTTCTCAACCTTTCTAATGCCGTGATCCCATAATACAGTTCCTCATGTTGTGGTGACCCCAAACCAAAAAATAATTTTGGTGGCTACTTCAAAACTGTAATTTTGCTACAGTTATGATTTCCAATGGCTTTAGGCGACCCCTGTGTTTTGGTCGTTCGACCCGTGCCGGGGTCGCGATCCACAGGTTGAAAACCACTGGTCTAGAAGTATTCATTTCTGCCTGGCTTGCTAGCATTTATACCGTTATTTGATTTCCTGATCATGGCAATTCTTTTTGAGTTACAGGAGCTGGCAGGATGGCTCAGTGGTCTAAAGTGCCTGCTTAGGAAAGTCTAGGCAGTGGCAAGGACTGCGGTTCGATCCCTGGCACATGTTGCCCCCAGGGCAGGCTGAGCCGGCCATAATAAAAAACAAAACAAAACAACAACAAAAAACCCCTTTACTTCTTTTTGACTTACAAATATGGCAGAATTCTAGGTGTTGAATTTTTACATCTTAAATTTTTATCTATGTATTTAGTACAGTGTCTCACTAAACACATTAGACTTGTAGTGATTCTCCTATTTTCAGCCTCCCAAGAAGAGGGGATTACAGGCACACCCCACCACACCCAGTTTCAGCTGCCACCTCAGTGCACCCTGGGGGCAGAGCCAACACAGCATGCTGGGTATCAATCCCTGAGCCTGTCTAAGCAGGCACCTTAATCTGCTAGTCACTAAATTTAAGGAGGGCAAAGTCTTTCAGAACTTTTCTGTATGTTCTAACATATTTGTAATAGAAAACTGAGAAGAACTATTTCAAAATACTAACCTAGCCAATCGGGATTTGAAAGGAGTAAAATCTATGAAAGAATCCAACAAATTCCTAAAATTGTACGCAAACTGATATGGAATTCTGTGCGACAGGCGTGTAAGTGTGCATTTTCCCAAGAAAGTGGCTGAGAATTATGATCTTATATGCAAACTACTCTAGACCACCTCCCAAAATGGTAATAAATCATCATTACAGAATGAAGAAAGGAGGAAAACAGCTAGACTTAAAACAACTGTGCAGGGGATGGTGAGATGGCTCAATGGTTTAAAGCACTTGCTTAGGCAAGCTTAGGCAACTGCAGGGATGAAGGTTTGATCTCTGGAACCACATGCTGCACCAGTCCCACCCCCAAGGCAGGCTGAGCCAGCCATAATATTAAAAAACAAAACAAAACAAAACAAAAAGCCCTCTGTATACTGTATTTTGAAGTATCCTAAAAATCCTATGTAAATCTGAACTATCTTAAGATGTAAAGGGCAGGTCTTCTCTTCAAAACTGTTATAATTCTTTTAGCCAGGATATTCTCTAAATAGGAGGGGAGTCACCCCTGCAAGTCTGCTTTGCTGGGGGGCTTTTAGAGCTGCTCTCCTAGTCAAACTCCCAGCCTACGAATCAGGTTTCCAAAACATTAAATTGGCACTCTAAGCATATTCATACTCTTCATTAATGTCTTCAAATCAAGCAAAATACTTGAAAGCATGGCACAGATGGAGAACGAAGTCTATTTTCCCATGTTCAGCTGAAACAGGCCTGCCTGAGTATGTGACACACATTTGTATGCTAAATTTGTCCTAAAATTTCATGCTTCCCTACTTTGTAAGCCAGGTGTGTGTGTGTGTGTGTGTGCGTGCGCACACATGTGCTTGACTGGGTTTCACTAGGCAGTTTGGGCTGACCCTACGCTGACATTTGTAGCTCCCATGATGATCTTGAACTCATAGTGATCCTCTTGTTTCAACCTTCTGAATACTATGATTCCAGGTGGGCACCACCATGCCCAGCTCTGAGGGTAACATAGCATCCCCAGGGTTATGGGGCTAGCAGCGCATGTAGGATTGAACTTGGGACCTTACATTTGCCAGGTACATGCTTATGCCCCTGAAATAACTCCCTAGCCTTCTTGTAAGCCTTTTTGGAAAGGTAATGGAGGACTTACTTATAGATAAAAATCATGCTGGGAAGTTAAAGCAGTAAAACTAAGGCTGTGAGTTACAAGATCTTACCATTGCCACAGGGGCTCTGTCCTTGCAGGTACCTGTAGCCTACAGAGTAAGCCTAGGCATGTCAGCATACTTCACTGCTCCAAGGCAATGGCTGCAGCCCTGCTTTCTTTTCCAGCCTTTCTGCCCTGCTTTAAACCTATGAGAATGGCACAAAAGCACTCTGTGGTACATGAGGTAGTGCCATGGTTACCCTATACTCTGATGCATGCCACATGCCTGGCTCATGCTACACATCATCAAACTTAGCTTAAGGTTTGTCTACCCCTCCACATATAACCTACTCTACACTGCCATGCACAGTCGTGGTATGCTAACAGACCTATTTCCTCCATCCATAAGCACACCAAAGGAGCTAAGTCTCACTGTGCCACTGCCAGTGGGACCCACACCTGTCACCCTAAATGTGCAGTACACTGATCATTAGGGAACTATGAGGTGAGCTTCACAAATGGTACACAGGCTCCATCCTTCAAGATGAATGAAGAAAGTAATGCCAACACTTTCACTGAGATATTCCTAAGTGCTTTCAGATCTGTTCGCTCATCTGACCATTACAAAAGCTCTCGGAACTAGGCAGGAAATAATGTACATTTACACCCATTGTTGCAGAGGAGGAAACCAATGTAGGAAAGGCCAGGTGGCTTGCAAAAGGCCACTTCTTGGGACTTCTCTTTGAGGAGGAGACTCCAAAGATAATAAAACCTGTATCAGGATAAAACTTCATAATAAATCTGAATGCGTCTTACACACACACACACACTGAGGGGAGAAGCAAGGGAAGAGACTGAGCTGAAAATATCCTTTCGTAAATCTAGTAACACTACATTTGAGAAATCAAAGGTATTTTTGTAGAAAAAATTGTATGAGAAAATATGAATATGGTAAAGGAAGAAATTCAGCAAGAAAAAATGACTCAAAAACAAAATTAGTCATTACATTGGTTTCTTTCCTTTTTTTTTTTTGAAGTTGGAGTTCCTTTTATTTATTGCATTTGCCTTCTTTACATTTCAGAGAGTACTATGTAGTATTTGGAGCTGGCTAACAAATCCATTTGGCTTGCTCAGGTAGTTTGAAGCTGTGTGTGTTCACGTCCTTCTAGTTCGTACCTGCTGTGTGGCTTGCTCTGCCAACAGAACTACCCCTGACTACTATTTCAGTCACATTCACTGCTCTTATACATACAGTAAGACTTTCATAGTTTCATTGTTTATAATAGTTTCTGAAGGTTTCAGTCTATACTCAGCTGGCTCCAAGGCAGAGGGACACATGGCAGAGAGCAGCAGTTCATGGGGGAGGAACAGCAACAATGGCAACCCTGGTTTCTTTTACTAATATAAAATTTATATCCCTCCACAAAATTTTTTGGCATTTTATGGATTCTGCCATAGTTGGAAAATAAATTTTATGTTTACAAAGATTTTAACTAGTCAATCCTTATATTTTGAAAATTATCAATATAATTTTATGATAAAGAAAACTTTGAAATTACATTTTAGAAAATGAACTGGAGATTCATTGCCATAAAATAACTATTTGTAGGATTTTTTGAGATAAGGTCTTGCTATGCAGCTCAGACTGACCTCAAACTTATAGCAATCCTCCTGCATTAGCCTCTCAAGTGGCAGGATCATAGACATGCACCACTACATCAAGCTATTTGCAGCATTTTGAGCCACCCTTTTCCAATTGTCCTTTTATCACATAGCTAGGTCTTTTTGCATGTGTATGTGCATATGTATGTGTACATATGTTGTTTTATAATGCAACAACATACTACATTCACTATTTTAGTCTGATTTTTTAATACCTTAAAAGCTCTTTCCAATTATACCATCTTCATGATCAAAATCTATATAATTTGACTTACTGTATCCTGTTAAGTAGTTATACTACTTTATATAATCATTCTTTTTAGTCAAGAAGGTTATTGAAAAATTTTACTAACATATATAATACTTTAATGATTATAGCTTGTCTCTACTTGTTTCTTTCTTTCTTTTTTTCTTTTTTTTTTTTTTTTTTTTTTTTTTTTTTTTTTTTTTTTTTTTTTTTTTTTTTGGCAGAACTAGACTAGGGTTTGAACTCATGACCTTGCACTTGCCAGGCAGGCACTTGTGCCATGTAGCTATCTCCCAGGCCCCCTTCTACTTGTTTCTTTTTAAAAAATTACTAAAGTATGTCACAAAAGCAGATACCTTATAAACCTTTTGACATATTCTGCCAAATTACTGAGCCAAAGGTCTTAATACACACTACCAGCAATGAGAGAGCTCTTTTCAATAACCAGAAAATATTCTGTATCATTTTATTTTTTGCTGATAAGTGAAAAGTATATCTCATTGGGCTAATTTTACATATTCTTCAGAGAATGAAAACCTTTCCACTGTATATTTACTAACTAGTTGAATTTCTTCTTTTATGAATTACTTATAATCATTATCTTAATTAGTTAACAACTTATAATCATCTTAATTACTTAACAACTGACTATTCATGTGATTTTGAAACATTTATATGAACACCTTATAAAATTTAAATGTTAATATTTAAGTTTTATATGGATAGTTCTGGTGTTCATTCCTTTGATTTTTGGTTTGGTACTGCCCTCAAACTCAAGGCTTTTACACTAAGCTACATTTTCAGTCCTTTTTTGAGAAAGGGTCTCACTAAGTGGCTAAATTATGCAGGCTGGGCCTGAACTTGTGATCCTCCTGCCTCAGCTTCCCAGAGTGCTATGATTCTAGGTGTGAACCATCACTCATAGCTTCTTTTGTGATTCTTTAAGATATTTCTGAACCACCTTTTTGTCTTGTGCTACCTTTTTTCTTCTCAACCCTCATGGTGTTTAATATTACTCACTCACATACAGAGGTATTACCTGTTGGTCATCAGGAGTCCATATGCCACATGTGATTTGACTTTCCAAGTTTATTTCAGATGACCAGTGTCTTTGTCCACTGACAGAACCAACCAGGACAAACCCATTGCGATATGAAATAAGTGCTTGAGTCCCGTCGTGGCTCCATGTGAAATCACTCACCTTCAAAACACATGGAATGAAGAGAAGTCAGTTTATAATCTAAATAGAAAAACACCTTTGGGGGCTGGGGAGATAGCTCCAAGGCACAAGTGCCTGCCGGGCAAGTGCAAGGTTGTGAGTTTGAACCCCTGTCCTAAAAAAAAAAAAAAGAAAAACACCTTTGTCAAAACCTACTGTCATTAAGTTAACCTTTTGGCAGAGATCAAGATGAGGTAAAGAAAACAATATAAAAGGCATTTGAAAAACAAAAAATGGATGAAATTAAATATAGTGGTGGCACTACTGTCTATGTTTTGTGATCTCATAAAGACACCCAACAACATCTGTGTAGTATCTCCCAGTGTATAGAGAAAAGTAAGGCAAATCAAAGGGTCTAAAAGATTTATTTTAGCCACACAGTAGGGTGGAGTGGTAGAACCAAGAATGATCATAGGCTGTCTGGCCTGAGGCTCACTTTTTTTAACCACTAGTATACAGTCTTATTTTTTACAATTATTAACAGGTCCTCCATTAATATCTGTTAGTAACTTACCAAACTGGTAAAGCTCTACTTTCTGATTATATTTATTAGCAGTCTGGCTAATAATATTCTTATTTACTTATTTTTTTGGCTAATGATATTCTGTAGATCAAAATGAAAGAAAAGAACACATGCATTTACTGCATCTATTCCAATAAGCATTTTTGTCCTTTCACTGTTAAATTACTTCTATGGATTTCCCAATATTGTACTGTCTGTATACTTGTGGCTAATGTGGACTACTACATGAATAATTAAGTATGAACTAGAAGTGCAGCTCTGTGATAGAGCACTTGCCTACTATACTAATTTCATTTCCTTTGCATATATACTCAATAATGAGTTTGTGGAATCATATGGTCGTTCTACTTTAATTTTCTGAGGAAATTCCATGCTACTTTAATACAACTATGGTTGTATTAATTTACAACCCACAAATAGTATGCAAGTATAGTATTTTTTTCATAACCTACCAGTGCTTGCTTTTTTATTATAGCCATTCAAACCTGAGAAAGATGACATGGATTTGCATTTTGTTATAATTATACTATCTAGTCTGAAAGAACATCCATTGTGATTTTTACCAATGATGATTAATGAAAATTGGGCCCTGTTACTTATATGTATTAGTCATTTGTATGTTTTCTTTTGAGAAATATCTATCATATTATAGCTGTCTTATTTTACTTTTTGCCAATTTTAATTGATGTGTTTGGATTTTATTTTTTTCTACTGACGAACTGAGCACCTTCCAATTCTGGACAATAACTCTGTCAGATGCATGGTTTGCAAATATTTTCTTCCCTTCTGCAGTTGTCTCTTATTCTCTTTCTTTTTTTTTTTAATTATTATTTTTTTTGTCTTTTTGAGACAGGGTCTCGCTATGCAGTTCAGGCTGGCCTTGAGCTCACTTTTGTAGCCCAGGCTGGTCTCGAACTCACACCGATCCTCCTGCCTCAGCGTCCCGAGTGCTGGGATTACAGGCATGCACCACCACACCCGGCTTCTCTTTCTTATACAAAGGTTTTTTAGTTTGATATAATCGTATGCGTTTATTCTTGCTTTTATTTGTTCTACTTCAGGGATTTTTTAGAAAACAAAAACAAAACACTAGTAATCTCATATAAAATATGAACAGAATGCAAACATTCAAGTAGAATGTTTGCATGATGTAACTGGGCTTACTAGAGTGAAGTGATAAGAATACATCACAACTGGAAAAACAAAACAAAGGAAGCCACATACTAAATGTTGGGGGCAAGAGATAGTCAAAATGCCCCTTCTTTTGGTTGTTTTCAATTGCAGAAGGTTAGAATGCTCTTGCTTTATTGAAGTTTTCAGATGTGTAGTGATTGAGCTGAACAGCAGCTTAATCACACTGTTGCCATGGCAGGTTTTCACTAGATTGTCTCAGAATGTGTATATATGGCAAAGGCATCCTCAGTGACTAACACTATAAAACAATGTATGTACTATACCAGACTCGTTTTTAAAATGAAGGGCTCCTACTCATTTCCTGAAAAAAAGTTATGGCCTCACTTAGCATTTCTCAAATATTTGATTTACTTTGTGACAATCAAAGGCAAGGAACACCTATAATTTCTTCTAAAAAGTGGTGCTTTTCTCTGAACTTGCTTATAAAGAACAGAATTGTTCTTTCCTCCACATAATTTTCCAAATGAGCACAGTCTCCATCGCTCTGATCAGTGTTCTGGCATCTCCTGTGTGTAGTGTCTTTTACTCAGATACCATCTGATTCTAACATAACAAAAAGCAACCAAATTGTCCCACCCCCAGTCACTGTTTAGTGATGACAGCTGGTCAGTATGTTTAATTTTAAGAATCAAAATCTAAACAGTAAAATTAGCTAAAACTGGATTCAGGTCCATTGAGGTTTCTCTGTGGATTCCACAGTGGAATCTAATCTGGCAGACATAAGCATTTATGAGACTTAGGATACTACCATATGTTCTGTGGCCCACTCAAACTCATCTGTCTGTAGGATTGCATTCATCTTAACTTTCTGGTTTCTGTCATGTTTGTCTGCTTCGTACTCTTGGTGGAAAAAAAAAAAAAAAACAAGGAAGGATGTGACAAATGGTGGTAACTACATAGCTGTACTGTGGAGATGAAAAGGATCACGTGCTCAGAGAAGTTGCTGCCAGGAAAAAACCATGTGGCAGTGGCACTTCTGGCCTTTCAAACAGTAATAAAGTCTGAACATTTCTGTATATACTTATGAATATGTAGCATTTGCTGCTAAAGAGAAAACAGTGGAATTTTTTTTTTTTTTTTTTTTTTGGCCTGGGAAGAAGGCTGCATGTTGGAGCACTTTGGACTCAAGCCAAGGTTTGAGTTCTGGCTTTGCTACCCAAGAACTTCCTTGGGCAAATTACTAAATCTCCCTGAATCCTTTTTCTTCTACTAGCATGATGTCTTCAGAATAAGGATCCTATGGAGAATAAGAGAAATAACAAATGAAAAAAGCCAACCACATAGTTGGCATGTGTCCTAGCTCCCCTCTCCTTTCTTTCTCTGAGTAATGATTTAAAGTGTTCTTGCTATATCTTAAACCTCAAGACAAGTATCACCTCACCACTGGCTTTTCTAAGGAAGAGAATCTCATGCTTTGATTAGAGGAAGAGTTATATGTTAGAAATACTACAGGAAACCTCAAGAGAACTGTCCACTTCTCAGAAAACCATGAAAATTTGCTATCTTCAGGCCCAAAATTTGTTTTTGAGACTATATAAGTACTGCTTCAAGGTAGGTGGGCTCTGCATGAGGGGGCTATGATGTAGCAGTATGACAAAATATTGTAGACCCAATAGTAATGCATTATTACAGGTGCTATGTGTAGACAGAGATATAAACACTTTTCATGTACCTTATCATCTAATTTTAAGTGATCTTCTGAAGCACAGGGAATTATTGTCCCCATATTACAGATGAGGAAATTCAGGCATGGAAAACTGAAATACCTCCAAATTAGAAGACATTTTTTTTTTTTTTTTTTTTTTTTTTGTAGGACTGGGGATTAAACTCAGGCCCTGTGCTTGCCAGACAAGCACTTTACTAAGCTATTTCCCTGGCCCCTCACAGGGTATTTTTGCACTATGCTGTCTAATGTCAAAGCTACTTCTCATCCACTCTCAAAGTGACCTATACTTCTCATGGTCACAAAGATTTCCATACGTACAGCTTGCCTTCAAGAAGGTGTTACCTCCTATTTTTCTCACCCAAGGAAGGAGGTGTGCTTTATCAGAATCAGTCAATATTGTTGATTTACCTACTTAATAAACACAGAAAAAAGACTGTTCTGTCTTCACAGAGAGCTAAGTTTTCCTTCTGTGGTATTTTATAGAAACCTTCAGCCCAGTTTACTTCCTGGCAAATAGTATCTTTATTTCTAGCAATTTTATGTCACTTTACTGGTCTGTAGCTTTCAAACTTGGGAAATTTATTTAAGCCAACAGGCAGGGGAATCATTCTGGGAGAGTTAAGAGTAACAAAACAAATGCCCCCCAACAAAATCCAACCCTCATCCCTTGAGGATGCAGGTTCATAGCTCTGTCAAATACGCAGGTGAGAACTAGTTGCCTCAGCATTTGTCACTAAGTATGAGTGCCAGGCAACCTATCCATATATTGAAGGGAGAGCTGTATCACAAGCCAGAACAATCCATGGAGCAGTTCTACAAATAGCATGGCTCAGCAGGGTATCCTTGGAGGAATTATTTTCCATAGAGCAGACACAAATTGTATCAGAAAGGAAGAGTAAACTATGACAACAGGTGACCATATTAATTAAAATGAACAGAAATGAATATTAAAAACTCTTGAGTTGTTGAGGTTGTAGTAATCAGGTAGTATTCTCAGTGAGAGAGGAATAAAGATCACAGCACAGAGAAAATACAGTCTAAAAGGGTGCAAAAAGTGATACTGTAGTACTTCAAAGAATCCAAATTTAACATGTAAGCACAATACTGGATAAAAAAAGGACTCACACACAGATCCTTATAGCTTGGAGTGTTCTCATGGCAGCAGCAACTTGGTAGAAGAGAAGGTATGATCTCACAATCTCACTTTTTATCAAGTGACTCAAGCTGAATGAAAGGCAAGGTTCTCATTTTACTTACTTTTTTCTTTTTTTTTTTTATTTACAAAAGATCCAGTGCTGTGCAATGCTCTAGAACTCTGCCTAGTGTACTTTGATTGCAAGAGGTTTGCTGCCTACTCACCTGAGCCCCTCGATCGTTGACCAGTTCCACAGACCACCTGCCTTCATACTGAATCCACACAAATATTCCTCCATCTGCATCACAGGTGGCCAGTTTCTGGTATGGCTCATTCCACCTCACCAGAACAACCTGGAAAACCACAGGGTCAGGATTATGTTCTCAAAATGTTTAGACTCCACTGCAAAACAGAATGTAATTAGTCACAGAAAAGGATTGAGGGAAAAAGTGGGGATTAGTCAAGGAGTGGGTGGAGACACACCTGACATGGCTTCCTGGCAAACAGACACCTGAACAAGACAAAGGCTGCTGGGTTACTACTGTTATTGCTATAAATTTAGAAGGTCACTTGAACCCAATAAAGTACCTGCTTTTCAAAAATATGCAACAATCTCTCATCTGCCTGACTTGGTATTGTAGAGAAATGATTTTCATAGCATTGTTTACTTTGTACCAAAAAAAAAGGTTCTTGCAGTGGTTCATACATTGTGTCAACTCAGGACATTAGAAGCTTGGCTGGATCCACTTGTCGATTTCATGCTCTGGGGGATGGGGAGGTGCTGCCCCAGAGAGACTCGGCACAAAAACGGTACATATAGGAGTTGAGGAAGGCTTCTGTGCTCCACTTCCTGGAAGGAGTTCTAATCTTTGCTATGCCTCTGCACAGCCATGTCACTTCGGAGGAGTTTGATCTCCCACAGCAGCATTGCTTTAGAGGACCTCTCATCTTCTCAGTGGAAGACCAGTCTTCATAGGAGCATTTTGCTCCTGTCCAAAGACACTGCCTGAGACTGCGATTAAGCAAAATGGACTAGTTCACCTTGAAAAGTAAATCTCAAAACAGTACAATATTGAGCATGGCTATTGCTGAAGGCTTTTGATTTCAAAAGTTAAGTTTGGCCGGAAAGACAGTGCTAGAATGGCTGCGGACTACAAAGATAGAGCTGAGATTTCCATTGCCCACTGGGAATAGGGGGAATAGAAAGCATGTCCTGAAGACGTCACAGAAGGCGACAGACAGTTCTCACCCATTGTAGCCTCAGAATCACAAGGGTGAAGGACTTTGCTTTCAGGAGAAAGCTGCAGAGCTCCATGTTCCAGAATGGAGGGAGCAGCCTCCATTCCAGAATACAGAAGGCAGCCACACCAGATTCCAGAATGGCACCAGCATAAAAAAATTTGTTCTTGGAATCAGGGTCAGGGTACTTAGAAACCCAGGCACTTGACCTCCATAGCCAAGAGAGAAGGAAGTCTGGCTGCTGCTCCAGCTGGCAGCAGCAGCATTGTCCACATGGCACTGGTTTTAGGTGTATGCAGAATGCAGTAGTTCTGAGGTTTCATAAGGCCTGTGAAGCCAAGGAGTGTACCCATGAAAGGGCAGTGTGTAAATCTATAAGAAGCCTATTCAATGGAAACCTTAGCAGTTTGAAATCAAAGTCAGGAACATGGAGAGCTGAAAGGAGAGAGCAACGCCAATCCCAAAGAAAAGCCAAGGGAGCTACCAGCAGAAGTTCCATAGGGGTGGAGCCACGTAAGGCTTTGGAGTTCACAACTTATTATGGGTTGCTTTGGATGTTCCATAGGGCTTAATATTTGCCCTTCTCAATTTGGGACTTGCTTTGGGTCCCAGTGTTTTGTATCCCCATGTGTATACCCTTTAGAATGGTAATGCTTATCTTCTGCCTTTGAATGTTGTTTAAGTGTTTAACTTTTCATTTGTACAGGGGCTCATGGCTAAGAGTTTGCCTTAGTTGGGAATTGGACTCTTCAGCAATGCTGAAACAGTTAAGACTTGGTAACTCTTCCAGACAGGCTAAAGTGCCTTGGGATGTACATGAGTCTTTGGGAGAGCCAGGCAAAATGTTATGCTGTTTCTCATGCAATATAATGTGTGTGTGTGTGTGTGTGTGTGTGTGTGTGTGTGTGTATCTTATATAAGAATCATTTAACAGTGATTCTTAAGGACTACTAAACCTGTGTTATGTCCAAGTTGTGAAATGTTAAGAGGCCTGTCTTCGTAGTATCTTGAAACTGGTTTAAAGAAGTATATGTGTAGTTGTGAAGTTGACAAGGGTGGCAACTCGAGATTTAGAAGCTTGGCTGGATCTGGAACCTTGGCTGGATCTACTTGTCCATTCCATACTCTGGGGTGTTGGGGGGCCCTGCCTGAGAGTGACTCGGCACAAAAGGAGTACATAAAGGAGTTGAGGAAGGCTTCTGCACCCTACTTTCTGGAAGGAGTTCTGATCTTTGCCACCCAACTTCACCGACAAGCTACTTCAGAGGAGTTCCAATCTTTGATCTGCATAGTAGAGCACTGGTCTTCACAATCAGAGTAGAAGACAGTCTTGATGGACGCTGTAGCTGCTGCTGCTCCTCTGTTCTTCATTGTCTTCAGTCACTGTGAATTGCTGCCATTTGCCTTGGAACCAGCAGAGTATGGACTAAAACCTCTACAAACCATGAGCTAAGGCTTTCCTTCCTTTATTTTGGGTGTTATTTTTGTCCCAGCAACAAACGAAAAGTAACTGAAACAATTCTTATTCCAACTCCTAGCAAAAGTATACATTTCTATCTTGCCAAGACTTCCTTTTTGCTAAATAGTTCAGCATCTAAACAGAACCAATATGGGAAAAACATGGAAAGTTTAAGATGTTTTGGGCTGGCCAGATAGCTCAGTGAACTAAAAAGTACCTGCTTAGGCAAAGCACAGTGGTTGGGGTTCAATCCTGGGTGTGCTGTGCCAGCCTCACCCCCAGGGCATGTTGACATGGTGTTTGAGACTGGGTGTGGTGGCACACCCCTGTAATCCCAGTGCTTGGGAGGCTGAAAACAGGAGAATCACTATGAATCTGATCTGTGTAGTGAGACCCTATACTGAATACATTTAAAAAACAAAAAAGAGTGAAAGTTTAAGATATTTTAAGATTTACAACAGGAGATCTGAAGAAGTAATAAGGTTCAAATTTTGTGAGTAACAAAACTTAGTAAATATAGAAAATTTTGGATCTAGACAAATCAATTTCATCTTTCACTTATCTAAAAAGGTAGAAAGTATGGAATACTTTGCTTGAATATGCAAGTGCTGAGGTCAGCCTGCACAAAGTCCACTAAAAATTTGTAAGGGAATGAAGGTTTGGACTGGTTCCAGGAGGCTATGAGCATCAAAACCAATACAGTACTTCAAAGTTGATCATGATGAGTGTTCCTGAGGCTGGCCTATCCAGATGACAATAGACAAACTGATTTAGCCAAGACATTCAGCACACATTTATTTCACTGATACTATGTGGCTAACATTGAGTTGGATGATATGAACCTTTAGTAAGTTAAAAGTCAAACTAGGAAACAAGAATACCCATAAATACATGGGCACCATTGATATGTGTAAGTTAAAAAGGATTATCATCAATCAATCAAAAATTATACTCTTACTCTCTGCCTAATAAACTTATTATAAGGATTATGAAAATGCAATGGCAGCTTAAGTAGTTTTGAAATTCTAACTTAAGATTTTTAAAATAGAAGCTGAGCCTTAGGACTCATGGTTAAGAACTTCCACAGTTATACCCAATCCCCTCCTTATAACCCTTTGTCCAAAGCACACTTTCTGCTTTCAGAACAACTTCTTAAAATTCTGTAACTGACACATATGATTTTAAGGTCTTTAAGTATGTGTTCAGGATACCGAGTAGCTAGGAGACTCCTATGAATGGTCTGACTTAGTTTTCTTTGAGCCAGCATTGGTTTAACACACTTAGTGTATCAGTAAAATATAATAAAACCCTCAGATGTTCAAAAAGGAAAAGAGTACCATATCTTTAAAAACTCTGCAAAATCAAAGAAAATTCTGAGGTTGATGGATTATCACACTTGTCAATTTGCAAAAATGAGAACACAAAAAACTCAGGTAGTAGTCTCACCTATTCACATACCCATGTGAAAAACTCTTCCTTGCACTGGCCCAATTCTGCAGGGGCAGGGCTGACACCACCCACTGCAGTTACCAGCCTATACATGAAGAGCTGTGCTGATGAGGAAAGGGGTGAGCATGCTCCTCCTCAAATACAGGCACAGCATTTTTGGGTATACTCCATTAGATGATTATTAAACAATTAGAAATTACAAACCTTGCCAACTTGTATCTTTTAACTATAAAAGGTATTACAAGCTTTTTCACATAGGTTATTTTAAACTCCCAAAGGCATTTTAATGACAGTAAATACTATATACCTGACTGCCCAAAATGAAGACACTGTTAGACACTAAAGATAGAAATTAGACACCTCTGAATCCAAGGAATTCTGTTTACTAGACAGGATCACTATAAAGTATTCTGTGTACAATTATGTAGAGGTGTAAACCTACATAGTAAGTGTTTTCAATAGTATAAGAGAACAATAAATTGAGATTCATTTATTTCAGACTAACTTGAAAATACTCTTTATAATTACTGATTTAATTGTTTTTTAAAAATTGAGCCAACAATAATGGAAATCTCTAAATGACACTGACATGTTTTAGAGCTCAGACTTTCAAAACACTCAATAAAAGTCAATTTAGTAAATTTCTTTCAGATCCAACAGTGATTTGGCACAGACACTATCATCTACAAATGTGCACCAGCTACAATTTGCTCTCTACAGACAAACATTAATCACCGAAGCCCACACTCATTAATGTCACTCACAATGGTTAGTATAGAACAAAATACAAAAATAGGAACGTGACATTTATGACTAACCTGCTCTAAAATTACAATTTCTTAAGTTAACGCAGTGAACATGTAATTCCTATGAATCTCTGTAAAATAGCATCGATGACAAGGTGTCCTTTCTCAGAGGACAAAGGTTAATTTACATTATTCTGTGTTTTGCTTTTGATAGCCATTGCCATGTAGAGTTGTGCACTTAACATGAATAAAACTCTTCATGGGCCAGCAAGATAGCTCAGTGAACAGCACATTTTCTTTGGGAAGCACAGGGACCAGAATTTGATCTCTGGTCCTGCCCCAGGGGCATGCTGGCCAGCCAACGACAGAGTTTGGACATGGTGGCACATGTCTGTCATCCCAGTGCTGAGGAGGCTGAAAACAGGAGGATCACTACAAATCCAATCCTCATAGTAAGACCATGCGCCAAATACATACACATACACTCCTCTTCATGAAAACAGCCTGCATAGTCACAGCATGACACAAACACAAAAGAGCAAGGTGAAAAATTATTTCTAACATTAAATTAACAATTTCTTGGTCTTGTGTCAACACAGTTGCTGTTGTTGGGTAAACGAAATGTTCAGACTCAATTTCATCCTCTTGCAATTCTTAATCAGTTGAGATGCAGTAGTAACACAAAATGTGGTTCCCATTCACATATTTCCTCATTGAGAGCTTTACCTAGATTAACTGAGTAGGGGGAATACTCCTAAACTAGAGACAGATGTCTTCAACTATTTTTGGTTTACAAATGAAGTAAAATTGCTAATGTTGCTTCTTTTGACTAGCGCTCATATTCATTTCCTCCCCTGTCTACAGTTCACAGCTGCTGTCTTATCTCCCAGAAGCTTATTTCCTGTTCTCTAAATCCTTCCAGCCTATTTGGCAATATTAGTACATACCCAAGTGTTGAAGAGTTATCAGCCAGGGGGCAAGCTGGACTCTCAGTTGCCTGAATTACTTTGGCAGGGTGCTTTGAATCTACCAGGCATGCTAAGACACAGCTTTCCTCCCTTTTAAGAGGAAAATGGGACTCTTTCTTAGTCCAGGTCTCAACTTCTGTGTTTGGGGGTTAAAACACACTGAAGTATGTGCTCTTCTACAAAAAGATAAAAAAATGAGTTAAGTTTTGATTTATGCCTTTGATTATTCAAAACAAAACAAAATAAAACAAAAAGCTTGTCTCTCTCAGGCTTTCACAGAGAGCAAACTGGTCAATCAATGGCTGTGACTCGTCCCAATGTCTGACACTGACAATAGTTCTACAAAGCACTGTATACGGTTCCAAAGTTAATCCTGAGGATATTTGACCTTGGAAAATACAAATGATGAAAGTTTTGCTAGACAGGTCTTGCTTTAACTTGCCCTGATCACCCATCAGAAAAGCTTAATTACAAGGCATAAAACTCAGAGCTAGATTAGTATGGTGAGCTATACGAGGCTTAAATCAACAGCCTTCAACATTACCAGTTTCACTGGTAACCCACTGCAATTATGAGACATTACACTATACATCCAACTACTTCCTCCTCCTCCTCCTCCTCCTCCTCCTCTTCCTCCTCCTCCTCCTCCTCCTTCTTCTTCTTCTATCAGTATCAATTAGAAAATTTATTACAATTGTTATCTCTTATTAAAAGTAATAAAAAAAGAAACCAGCTTGTCAATATTCTATTCTTTTTAGTGTTATCAATAACTATTTAGGCCTATTAAAGATAGAAAAACATGGTGAGGACCACTAAAAACCCTATCTGGGTTATAACCTAAGACTTTGGATAAGTCACTTCCTACTCCTAGAACTACTTCTAGGGACAACAAACAAGTGCCATTTGTAGCTTTTTTTGTTGTTATTTTTATTTATTTTTTTAGTGTATTCAGTGCAGGGTCTCCAGGGTCTTACTATGTAGATCTGACTTGTGGTGATTCTCCTGTTTTCAGCCTCCCAAGTGCTAACATTACAGGTGCATGTCTCAATCGCCTTCTCAGTGCACCCTGTCAGGGCAGGGCTGGCTCAGTACACCAGGGATTGAACCACAGCTGCTGCCCTCTGCCTAAGTAGGTGCTTTAGTTTGCTCAGCTCTCTGGCCAGCCTTATTATGTTTTTTGAGAGATAGTCTCATTATGCAACAGAAGTTGACTCTGTACTCACTATACAGGCCAGATGGCCACAAACTCATAGCAGTTCTCCTGCCTCAACTTCACAGGGACTGGGATTACAGGTATGTACCACCACACCTGGTCAATTGGCTCATATGAAAGATGTGCCTGGACACTGCCTTCTCTCAGTACCTCACTCTCAAACTATTGAATAATACCTTTCTTTGTATTTTTACTTGGCCCAAACTCACTTGGTAGAGCATGTTTCTATTTCTACCTTTAATCAATATAAAACTTTATCACCTTATGCTCTTATTTTGACCAGTTCTTTGGTTAGGACAATAAGAACTTGGAAAATACCTCTGTAAGATGACCTCAGCACCCCAAACCTGGTAACACACCTTAATGAGCCAGAAAAGAGCAGGTAAGATTCTCTGGGCAGTTTGCTTTCTCTCCCTCTAAAACAGTGGTTCTCAACCTGTGGGTTGCGACCCCAGTGAAGGTCGAACAACCAAAACACAGGGGTCACCTAAAGCCATTCCGAATCATAATTGTAGCCAAATTACAGTTTTGAAATAGCCACCAAAATTATTTTTTGGTTTGGGGTCACCGCAACATGAGGCACTGTACTGCGGAGTCATGGTATTAGAAAAGTTGAGAACCACTGCTCTAAAATATAGCTGAGAAGTTCTAGTTGGGGAAGGCCTCCCTCTCATAGCTCCAACCCCTTCTTATTCCTGTCTCTGCCCAGTATAATCTTTCATCCCTTGGAAGGTTCAAATCCTTTTAGTTACTAGGAGAAAACTAAAGGGTGGTAAAAATTAATGGAACCTGGGGAACTCAGAAAGTTTCCTAGTGTGTCTCAACATGTGTGAAGTGGGAGGGGAAGCATATGGCCTCCGTTTTTCCCAGATGGTAAGAAATCCATTGATTTGCCTGGTTTATTTTCTTTTTCTTGTTTTTTTTTGTCACTCATTGTGGGTCAGTAAACAGCTTCCCAGAGAGCCTGTTAATAACCAAGTTGCAAAATACATTATTCAGGTTCCATGTACATGGCCTACAGTTTAGTACTATGTCTCTTTGGCCTCACCTTTCTGTTCTCTATACTTTGCTAAGCCTTCTCCCTCTCTTGGGAAAAACTATTGTTAACTAGTCTCCTGCTTGAATAGCCACCTATCCCAGTTTACCCCTTTTTGTGCTTTAATTCTCATCTGCATGTACCCTTTTGTCTCTGAATAACCTTACTGAGTTGTTTTCTTGTTTTATCCCAGTCCACCTGTCTACTGTGACTGGGAGCCATTTTAATTCCCCCCAAAGTCCTTCAATTGTAGGAAACATATGGACTTCCTCCCTTCTAAATTGGGTTAGATCGCTTTCTTGCTTTATTTTCTAATAGACATTCAGGCAGTTTGGGAACAAGTATCTGATGGCCTGAGTAGAACAAAGGAGCAGCCAGTAAAAGTCAACTCAAGCAGCTATGAGTTAAGAAGTAGAGTAACAGGGTCACAGAGGTAAATCAACAGTCTAAGCACCTGCTTAGGCAAGTATGAGGACCCAGGTTTGATCCTGGCACTACATGCTGGCCCCACCCACCCTGGGTATGATAAGCTGGGGGGGGGGCGCGCAACACAGCACATCACATCACAGCACAGCACGGGACCTGGTACAGGCCTGTAATCCCAGTACTGGGGAGGCTGAAACAAGAGGGTTACTAGGAGTCTGAGCTATGTAGTGAGACCTTGTACCAAATTACATTCAAAAAAGTACAGAGTAATAGACTGGTACTTCTTTGCACAGAAAATGGAAAGAAAACCTTAAGGTCATTTTTAAAAGATGCAGTCTTCCCAGTGGCAAAGCTGGCAAAGCCAGCCTGTTTTCCCCTTGGTCCTAAAGTCAATCTAAGCTACCTTCTCCTGGGGATAATTCTCTAGTGGCAGTTTGCTCTCTTTATTCTTCTTGGTTTTGCTTTTGGTGTGATAACTGTGACCTCAAACTGGATTGGAATTTATCTCACTATTTAAAAAGATTTGTAATCTATGCTTGCTAACTAAATTTTCGTAGCAAACTTTTCATCAAAAGGTTTAACAGATGATTTCCCAGATCCAACCAAGTAAACTAGACATCAATGATTTGGCCCCTCAAGACCCCGAGGGCTTAAAAGTTTACTGATGGAAGTAGCTTGTTCAAGAAGGACAGGCTATACAGTTGTTAATTTGCAAACTCCTTTCCCTAGGACCTCTACTAAAGAAAACAGTTCATAGTCTTTACTCAGGCACTGTCACTCAGCAAAACACTCCTTTCTGGTGCTATACACCCATGCAGCAATCTGCAAAGAAAAGGGCTTGGTAACTAAAAAGCAATCATCTATAAAAACACAAGTAAATTCTACAACTTTTAGAGACAGTCTTTCTTCCCAAGCAAGTCCATGTCATTCATTGTAGTGTACCCCAAAGAAACATGTCTAAAGTGTCTTGGGAAATCAAAAGGCTGGTAAAGAGCCAAGCATGACAGCCTTACAGTTCCTGTAGACTCTCAGCTTACTCTATGTTCCTGAGGAGTCATTAGAGTGATTACTTTGCAATGGATGCAATAGAAAGCTACAAAAACCCTACATGAGAAATGGTTGCTTAAATTTTTACAGGACTAGGACCACCTGACAGATCTGCAAAGCTTGCCTACTCTGCTTACAACAAGCCTGCCAAGTTCAGACCACCTCCTTAGAACCTGTACAGAGAAGAACATACCCTAGATAGGCTGGCAATTAGACTTTACCAAGTTACCACCATGTGATGAATTTAAACGAATATTGGTCTAATTGTTGACACCTTTACAGAATGAACAGAGGCCTTCACTACCCCTTTGAAAAAGGTTATGAAGATTGTCAAGGTGCTCCTCAAAGAAATCATTCCCCAGTATGTACTACCACAACTCTTGCAGAATGACAATGGCACTTCTTTACCTCTTTTAAAACTCAAGGGGTGGTAATGGCTTTAGGAATAAATTACCATTTCCATTTTACATGGAAAATGTAAACCTCTGGAAAGGTTAAGAGAAAACAAACTATGGCAAAACTTTTTCAGTAAACTTCTGAGACCTGGCTCTAGTCATTGCCAATAGCCCTCATGAGGATTTGAAACACCTTGAAAACTGAGCTAAGTAAGAGTCCACTTGAGATGGTATATGAGAGAGGCCTTTTCTACTTTCTGATACAGTAGTAGACCCAGAAACCATGAGGGTCATACAATATCTTATTAATCTAGACCAAGTACCACAGATTATCCAATTGTAAGTGAAGGAAGTCCAGCCAACTCCTGGCCCAAGAGGATCACCTAGAATCTTCCAAAGACACCAAGTACTCATTAAGACTTTAAAAAAGGGACTCCTACAGACCAATTAAAACTGAAATGCCAGGGCCAATTTTCAGTGATTCTTGCCTCACACACTGCAGTAAATGTGGCAGAAAACAGATTCATCTTTCTAGGATAGAATTAATCTGATACGTGAACTGTCTAAAGAAAAAGACTACCCATAAGAAGTTACTTTTGTGAATCCTTCTGTGAAGGAGATCTGAGGTTTCTTTTCAAAAGGCTTTTATTTCTTCAACCCAGCGGATGAGCCACAACATCCTAAAGTAGTTGGAGAAGCAGAAAGTAGCCATATGAAGATGGAGACCTCTGTCATCTCAGGACTGGATAAAGAATTAGAGGAATTTGTCTCTCAGGGTGAAATGAGGTAGGAGATTATGGCATGGCAAACTGGCTGGGGAAGTAGGCATGAGCTTTAATTATAAAACTTTAGGACACATGCTTAGAAAAAGCATGTATTTGGCAAGAGTTCTCAAAGCTTTGTACATGGAACCAATCGCAGCATGCTACTTTCATTTTCAGTTCTTCTCATGAGAGCTCCAATATTCATAGTACACCTAGACTTGATGCCAGTCTGAGGAGCAAGAGATGCAGAAAGTCACCAGAGAGCTCTGTGCTACTGCGTTCTGTCTTTCACAGTAGCATGCTATTATCTATCCCAAATGTCACTCTACACAACATATTTTTAATAACTTCAGAACCTTGCTTTTTAAAATGTTCCTTTTTGAGGTTGGAGCTCTCCAAATGGTGTTGTAAATTATATATATAAAGGAAACTATCTTAGTGAACATGAGGTAACATCAATGTTTAGAAGTTCCCTCAATATAAAAGTATATAATTTGAATGAACTCCAAGTACAAATAGCTCAAATAAGAAATCTTTGTGATTATCAATCGTTTCTTTATAACTTCTTTAAATAGCAACTTCAATTAGAAAACAATGATTGCTAGCTTTATTTTAGATATATGTGGTCATCCTAACAAAGAACCCAAAGCATCCTGCAAAAGAAGCTAAAAGACATTGAGAATAATGGTATTTTATAGTTGGCTCCAAAATACTCTCTAAACTATGAGAAGTATGAGAAAGACCCTTTGAATAGTGTCAGGCACATATGAAATACCCAGTAACTGAGAGTTCTGTATTACTGGTCTGTGAACTCAATGTTCCAGAAAACAAAGACTAGTTCACTGAGTCTTTACAGAAAGAGTATCTTAAACTTTAATATTAGATGGTTTTAAATTTAGCCATCTTTCCAGATCCCCTCAACACCTTTATCTCCTATCCAACTCTGGTCCCAGAAAGACCACGATCACTATATGCTCCATGGCCTCCAATACCTTCTGCCTCTTAAGCTAGTGCAAAAGCCTTACTGAACCTAGGAAACACTTCTTGCAGTGATCATACTTTATACACAGTTTGGTGTAAACCAGACCCTATATTTACTCATCCCAGCATCGTTTGATTTTGCTCTTAGTGCCCAGCAGTGTCAGGCATGAAACAGATAGTCAACAAATCTTGCTAAACTGAACTACTCTTAAAGGATGATGAATCACGTACCTGTAACATTTTCTATTTTGCCTCCTAATAGTGAGCCATTAAAACAGAATCAAATCAGATTTTCCTTATAGAAATAAAATTTATGTATCACACAATCCATCTTTGAAAGTCTACAATTCAGTGTAAGTTTTAACATATTTAGTGCTGTGCAACCATCATAGCACATTAGAATATCTCCATCATCCCAGGCAACCACCAATTTCCTTTCTATCTACATGAATTTACCTATTCTGGGCACTTTATATGAATAAAAAAATCACACAATATGTGGCCTTTGGTAACTGGTTTCTGTCAATGTAAAATGTTTTCAAGGTTTTTGTTTGTTTTGTTGTCACATATATCAGCATTACTTCCTTTATTTGGCCAAATACTATTCCATTGTATGGCTATACCACATTTTGTTTATTCATTAATTACTTGATGAACGTTTGAGTTGTTCTTATATTTTGGCTATTATGAACAATACTGCTATGAGTATTATATATACTCATTTCTCTGTTAAGTCAACTGTTAATTCTATGTTTAACTTTTTGAAGAAATGTCAGATTGTTTTCCAAAGTGATCGAGCTGATCTATAGTTCTACTTACAATGAATGAATGAATGTTCCGGTTTCTCCAATACTAGCTATTTTCTTTTCTTTCACTTTTTAATAAAATTATAGCCATTCTAGTCTCTGAATTTCCCAAATTAGTGATATTAAATAATCTTTCAGGTATTTGTTATTAATTTATATTGGAGAGATGTCTATTTCACATTGTCCATTTTTTATTTTTTATTTTTTGGGTACTAGCCATTGAGCTCAGGACACTTACACTTGCCAGGCAGGCACTTAAGCCACTGAGCTATCTCCCCAGCCCTGCACTGTCCAGTTTTAAGTAGATTATTTATTATTAATTTGTAGGAGCTTGTCTTTTCTTTCTGTGAAACACTGACTACATTCAAGAAAAACTACTTTTTAAAATTTTCAGGAAACCAAATTTACTTGTTTCCTCATTTAAATAGCCATAAATCCAGATGCACACTATCCATTCATTCAGTTGAACTGTTGATAACAAGCTATTCAGAGACAATAACAATAATTTGAAAAAACACAGGTCTATAATTAGAGACTCTTTCATCTTTTTCCTATTTCTGAGTACCAGCCAACCGAAATGACCTGAAACCATCAGTTATTCAACTAACTAATACTTAGGAAGTATCAAATCGGTGCTGCTCAGGGAGCATGTACAAAGATGAAAGAGATGCCCTGCCACCACAATGCCTGTGAATATGCAGAGAGCAGTCAATCCATTTATTTCTCTTTTAATCAGCACTGTTCTTGCTATTATATTCTGCAATGCAAAAGTATCCAGGAAAATAACTGCTAATAACAATTTTGAATTCCGAGACAAAACTAGAAGCATGAAATGTTACTGGTGGTACAAATGGTTTTAATTTTTTTTTTTTTAATTTGGTATAGGGTCTCACTACACAGCTTAGACTCATAGTGATTCTTCTGTTTCTGCCTTCTTAGCACTGGGATTTAGGTGCATACTACCATTTCCAGTTTTGGGGCTGGCACGGTGTGGTCAGGTTCTAAGGCCAGCACAACATGCAATAGCAGTGATTGAACTTGGATCCTTGCACTTGCCAGGTACTTAGACTGCTGAGCTGTCTCTCCAGCCCCTATAAATGATTTTTATTAATTTTTTAATATTGTTAGATTCTTCTGCTACAGTTTGTGTCTAGATATTCCCAAAGCCTCATGCAGTCATAAGGGTTTCTAAGAGATGGCTGAAGCTAGTGTATGATGCTGAGTTTAAGGGTGTGTGATTAGTCAATCAGTCTACAGATTGGTTTGGCATGGTTCTGGCAAGGGTTAAAGGGTTCTGGCAAGAGCGCTACACTTACCCTAAGGTAGGTAGTCTGAATACCATATAAGGGACAGAAAGTATTGTTTCTACTCCTGTTCTTGTTGCTTTTGGTATTACCTACCATGATGACCTGTTGTTCTACCATGTGCCAACCTGCCTCAAAGCCAGCTGATTATCGACTGAAATCTCTACAAGCTAAATACACCTTTCCCCTTTAAATTTTGAGTGTCAAGTATCTTAGCAATGACAGAAAAGTAATTCCAATACCCACAATGAACATATTTTATTTTTACCTTCTCATAGTTCTGAGAAAAATGATCTTACGTGAAATAAACTTTATTTTTTTAGCAACGGTAATTATTTTTCAAGTTGTTTTTATGTAATTAGTGCCTTTTACCTTCACAAACACCTTAGGAGGAAGTATCACCCTCCCTATAACTTCCTATTACAGGTAAGAAAAGTAGCACTCAGAGAAGGTGTATGTCTCTCAACAGTCTTTAACTTAAAAATATATAGGTCAATATTTATGATATGTGTACGAGTTTGGGAAAAACTGACTATGAAGTATTCTCACTCAGCTTGAAGAAAAGAACAGTCAGTCCTATGAAAAGCTGTACTTCTCCCACACATCAACCTCTTTCCTCAGAAGAGACAAAAGTCACACTTCTTTGGACAGCTGATGATTTCAATTCACATTCCATATATTGTATTTGTATATGTGAAATGAACAGAATTTATTAGCACTTTAGTTTACATAATATCTGTCACAGGCATGTCAGATTAACCCTTACCAAAAACTGTACAGAAGAATGAAATGTAAGATTTCCACCAACATATTAACTGGTTCCAACATTCTTCTAGCTCTTGCAGCTTCCTTCAATATCTAATTATACTTATTTTGTCTTCAGAAAAACCTCTCAAACCCTCTCCACAGGTCTTTTACTCAAGATATAAAAATAATATCAACAAAGTCCTCTTTATTTCATTTGCTGTTATCTTTTTTCCTCTTTCTACACTATCTTCTTCCTTTTTTCATTTTTCATTCCCTCATCTCCTACAACCTACCTCTTTCTGGGTTACTGAAAAAAGGGCAAAATCACTAAAACAAGTTTTGAATTATACAACTGAAACACAGTTGGTTTTGTAGGTCTGATATAATCAGTAGTGCTTTGCTCCTTGCAACAGAGCAACTGGGACAGGCTGATCCTATTATGTAGAGCAGATTGGAAAAGTGTATAAATATCAAATCGGAGAACTGTAAACTAAATAAGGAGATTTCTGTAGTACCAACAGAGCTTTTTTTAAAGCCAGATTCTCCACACTCCACACACACACAAAATGTAACTTGAATAAACAAGGTAACAGGATGTTCCAAAAATTCCATAACTGTCCAACAGCAGATCTCACAGTCAGTAGAGTGAAGGAAGTCAAAAGTGAAGAACTCAAAAACCAAATAGTTAAAATATATGAAAAGATCACAAAAGAAACAAATCTGTTAGACATTCAGCAAATCCAAATAAAGGATTCAATTAATAAAATGTTCAACAAGCTTAAAGAAGCAAAAAGATTAGGATGTACTTGTTAAGTATATGTAGCAACTGTGATGAATATAATTATTATATATTACAAATATGTACTAGTAAAAACTTTAAAAGCTTAAATCAAACTTAAAGGCATAAACAAAAATTTGACCATCTTAAGATAGTACAAGACATAAATGACCATTTGACTAAAGAATTAAAGATAATTAACAGATATCAAGCAGAAACCCAGGATGAATGACAAAAATGATCAATATGAGGAGACTGTCAGAACTTAAAAGACAAAACTGAAGCAGCACATCATGTATTCATGACACCCTGAAAACAAAGATATCATGGAAGTGAGATCTAATGTTTGCTGATGACTCAAGCCAATGTTAGAATTATAGGAGTCAAGCAATCCTTAGGATATGACATAAAAGGCATAAAGAAAGCTATTCAACAAAATAACAGAAAAAATTTCCCAAATTCAGTGAAAAAAGTTAATATCCAGGTAGATGAGGCATACAACACTCCAAATAGCCATGACCAGAAAGAATTCCAAGACACATCATAGTGAAAACTCGAGAAATTTAACACAGAGAGAATACTAAAATCTGTTAGAGAAAAACATCAAGTAAATTATAAAGGCAAACAATCAAAACAACAGATTTCTCGATAAAAATTTCTGACTGGGAGGACTTGGAGCGAAGCATTTCAAGGCATGAACAAGAAATGCTGGTTGTTACAGTTTTGACTTACAGAGCCTCATGTAGTCAGTCTTTGGGCAGGCTTCTACAGTTTTTGATTGAGTCACGATTCAATTTTGTGATTATGGGTATGAGTGCTATACCTACCCAGGGGCGGAAAGCCTGCATACAACATAAGGGAGGAAAAGAGGCTTACTCCCCTCTTCCTCTTTTTTTTTTTTTTTGTTTTTTGTTTTTCTGTTTTCCACTGATATGAACTGCTGCCCTCTGCCATGTGCCTCTCTGCCTTGCAGCCAGCCAAGTATTAACTGAAACCTCCACTAACTGTGAGCTAAGTAATGAGAAAAAAGTAACCAAGACATGGGTATAATTATGGGAGAAAAAGAAAATTTCTATGTCATAATTGGGATATAAATGAGGATGACAGCTAGGGAAATCAGTACAGAGATGCCTCAGAAAACTTTAAAGTAGATTCATTTGATTCAGCTATATCTCTCTTGGGTGTCTTCCCCTGAAAGTTAAAGTTATCATACTACAGTGATAGATGAATACTCATGTTTTAGTAGCACAATTCCCAACAACTATGCGAGCAACCTATATGCCAATCAATGGATAGCATGTTTTAAAAATATAGCATAGATGTAACACAGTACACTGGTACCTTGACTTAAAGACTTCAACTGTAATTTGGGGGAAGATGGCTATGTTTGTGTGGGGAAGATGGTCGTGGTCATATTTGTCACTCAACATGGAGTTTGTGAACAGAAGCAAACTTTTGTGAACCAAATTGTTAGCAAAAACAAGTGTTCATGAACCAAGGTATTACTGTATTGCTCAGTCATAAAGAAAGTTAAATTGCAATCATTTGTAAAAAGATAAATAGGTTTTGAGACTACTGATGTTAAGTGAAATAAATAAGAGTAAATATTGTACAGTTTCTCTAATATGAGAAACCCAAAATACAAATACAGTAATTTAAAGAACAAAATGAGAAAGATGCAAAGAAACAGGAAGGTAGACTATGGAAATGGGAAAGAAATTTGCAGTGGGGTGGGCAAGGGAAAAAATAAAAATTATCAAGATGTGCGATGTGTATGTAACCATTTCCTAAGATGAATGCAGTTACTGTGTACTACAAACATAATTAAAAGGAATTTCTTACCTTCTTTTCCTTTCTGCAAGAAAACAAAAGAGATGAGAACTCGGTGGATTAAAAGAGATTTAAAAGACATATCAACTTAAGGTAACATATTTAGATCTGACTCTTACAACTAAAAAATAACAATTTTTCTCTAAAAAGCTTGAGACTTCAACATCTTCACTAAAGAAAACATTCAATGGCAAGCACATAAAAACAGTCACAATTAGACAACTCTAAATATTAAGAATAGCTAAAATTTAGTTTTTAGAATGCTTAGCACTCTTGGGTCTATCACTGTACTCCTGATAGGACCAAAGGATACACAGTTTTTGCTCCGTTGGCATAAATTTCCTAAGTATTGAGTCATGCCAACAGTGTCTTTCAAAAGAAAGTCTCAACAGTTGGAATGTTTTGCTTTTGGTAATGGAAAGCCACTTAAACCTGTTACTCTTTAAAATACGTATACTTTATACAGTCAACAGATAAATATAATACATATCACATACAGTTTTAAGATCAATTTTTTTTTTTTTTTTTTTTTTGTCTTTTTGAGACAGAGTCTCACTATGCAGTTGAGGCTGGCCTTGAGCTCACTTTTGTAGCCCAGGCTGGTCTCGAACTCGCACCGATCCTTCTGTCTCAGCCTCCCGAGTGCTGGGATTACAGGCGTGAGCCACCACGTCCGGCTAAGATCAATTTTTGAGGTTTATGATTATATTTTGGTTAGTATTCATCTAGTCATAAAATTTACTAGAGCCAGCCAGTGTATGTCAAAAGAGGAATGGAACAGGACAAAGTAGAATCATAAGATTTTGGCATGAAGTGAGAGATATGGGGAGAAATAAAACTTTTCTTTTGAAATATTTTTGAAATGTAACACATATGCTTAGCTGATTTCTAGTAGTTTCTTTTGAAACTTCAAATAATATTAAATATCAAAGGCCATGATGGGCCTAGTGAGATAGTTCAGCAGTCTAAAGCACCTGCTTAGGCAAGCGCAGGGACCTCAGTTCAATCCCTGGCACCACATGCTGTGCCAGCCCTGCCCACAGGGTGGGCTGAGAGGGCCAGAGTCCGGGCATGGTGGTACACTCCTACAATCTCAGCACTAGGGAGCCTGAAAGCAGGAGGATCACAAGTCAAAGCTGTGTAGTACAATCTTGTAACAACCAAATACATTAAAACAACAACAACAAAAAGCATTAAAAAAATGTCATAAGGGCCATGAGATGGTTCAGTGGTCTAAAGTGCCTGCTCAGGAAAGCTTAGGCAACCGCAGGCACCGTGGTTCAATCCCTGGCGCTACATGTTGCACCAGCCCCATCCCCAGGGCAGGCTGAGTTGGCCATAATTAAAAAAAAAAAAAAAAGTCATGAATCTTAAGAAACACTGCTAACAGAACTAAACAAATACTCATATACACAAGAAAAACTTAAATCAAAGAGTCATGTGCACAGATTTCAGCTTAAAAATTACTATTGGGGCTGGGGATATAGCTCAGTAGAATAAGTGCTGGCCTGGCAAGTGAAAGGGCCTGAGTTCAATCCCTGGTTTAAAAAACAAAACAAAACAAAACAAAACTATTTTCCTTTACTGATATATTTATTTATTTATTTTGTCTTTTTGAGACAGGGTCTTGCTATGCAGTTCAGATTGGCCTTGAGCTCACTTTTGTAGCCCAGGCTGGTCTCGAACTTGCACTAATCCTCCTGCCTCAGCCTCCCAAGTGCTGGGATTTCAGGCGTGTGCCACCATACCCAGTTTTTACTAGTATTTTAAATTAGTTTCCATAAATAAATAAAACTGTAATTGTGAAACAATGCCACTGCATACATTAGAATTAATTTCTCAATAGACAATGTAGTTCCAGTTGCTGTAATAGTTGGAAAATGCATTAGAAAGTAGACTCACTGCTTTACTTTAAAAAGTAAAAGTATCTGTTTGAAACCTGTGCCACTTTTATTGTCTTATAGTGTTTTGTTTTTGTTTTTCTTTGTTCTTACTTGTTTTTGGTTTTTACTATTTTCACAAGAGTAAGAGCACTACTATTTTGTGCTTTCCAGTTTTCTCTTCTAATCCAGCTATCCTAGGTAGATTGCTCCAGCTAGAGATGCAATATTTCTCTTCCTGTTTTCCTCCAAATTCAGTCTTTTCTGAAAAGCATGATGGGCTGAGAATGTCATCCTAGGACACATGTGAGGGCTAACCATAATTCCAGGGTTCTGAATGAGGAAAGAATTGTGATTCTAGCTTTTAAAGAGAATCTCAGAAAATGATTGGGTTCAAATAAGGCAAGAAACTTGAAGTATCAATACAAAAGCTCAAAGTAGAAAGTAAAATATTTATTTTGAATAAAAAGCACTACCCAATACATAATTAGCAAAAGTCCTTAATTTTTCTTTCTTTTAACACAAGGTTTTGTTAGTACAGGGTGGTCTTGAACTCATAGCCATCCTCCTGCCTTAACATCAAGTGCTGAAATTACATGTATGTGCCTGGTTGTACGCTCTATTATTAATTATTGTCTTTTTTTGGGATCATACTTTTCCCCCTTGCATTTAGATTTGATTTTAATTTACAATGAGAATGCCAACTCAAATAATAATCTTCAGCAATCCATATAGATGTACAGTCTTAAGCTAACAAATCTGTTACTATCACAATATAATTTACATAATCTTAAAAATGTTTTCAGTATCTATAATAAATAAAACTAAATTGCTAACCCACCATATTCATGATCTTTCACGACCTGTCAAATTGCATTATCTTTTATCAAAGACCTTGACGTGCTGGGCGTGGTGGCGCACGCCTGTAATTCCAGCCCTTGGGACTTGGGAGGCTGAGGTAGGAGGATATGTGGGAGTTCGAGACCAGCCTGGGCTGCAAAATTGAGCTCAAGGCCAGCCTGAACTGCATGGCGAGACCCTGTCTCAAAAAGACAAAAAAAAAAAAAAACTTGATAAATAGTATTATGATTCAAAATGTTCCATTCTAAAATAAGGAAGTGGCCAGAGAAGTAGCTCATTGGCACAAGTGCCTGCCTGACAAGTACAAACAAGGTCCTAAGTTCAATTCCCAGTACCAAAATAAATAAAATCACACAAGGATGTTAATCTCTGCCAAAGTTTTCGATCTGAAGGCCAAAATGCTAAATGGATGATGCCCCAGAATGGTGCTATGAAGAGGTGAGGGGTCTTTTGGGAAATGAGGCCTGATGAGAGGTCTGTAGATCCCTGGGGCATGCTTTTAAAGGGCACTGTGGGGCACCAGTGTTATCATTACCACCATCCTCCCCTAGCTCCTCTGCTTTGTCCTTCCTTTTTCTTCCTTTTCCTCCCTTTCTATTCAATAGTCAAACAGCTTTGCGCTACAACATTCTCTTACTATTATCTTCTACCTCTTGATTTCATTTGTGAAGAATGCTCAAAAATTTTAAATTAAGAAATCAGAAACTTCTAGTCTAGATATTTGACTATTCAAAATGAATTATGTGCACTTGGGAGGTAGGAAATAGGAGGATCACTATAAGTCAGAGCTTCACAGTAAGACTCTGCATGGAGAGGAGAGGAAAAAAAAAAAAAGAAACCTATGTAAACAGTTCTGAGAAAACTAGGAAAAATATGGCAGAATTAGGAAACATAATCTCAAATAATAAGAAGTCAAATGTTTTTTTTTTTTTTTTTTTTTTTTTTTTGTGAGAGAACTTTAATAAGGAGAGCTGTCTATTAAAAGAAGTGGCTATCTTTAAAAGGAACTTGAATCATATCAATTAATTTAAGCTGAAGCCTACAATTGCCAGGGGTTCTGGGAAGCAACTCATCCAATTTGGGAGTTTGATAGACTAGACCAGGGGGACCTTCATACTGCCATCCAATGCCAAAAATATACATGTGAAGCCAACATGGTACAGGAAGAGTAAACATGCTCTTGACTTTAGTGGTAATATCTTCAAAATTTTACAACAGAAAAACTAATCTTAAACATCTACTAACTGCTAACATACTAAATTGCTAAAGGAGAATTCAATTCTTAAAGCAGTTTTTCATTAAAATTTTGTATTTTAAATCTTATTAGGTATGCACATTAGTAATTTACACTTAGCCTAAAAGATTAATTTCCAAGGTATTATTGTTTACTGTTCAGACCAGTTAAGACAGCAGGGTTTCCAATAGTTCTGCTCTTTAAAATCTCTACTACTTGACCTACATCTATCATTTGGTCAAGAAATAGCACAACTCTAAATATCTCCTACCACCTTTGATCTGTAGCCATGTTTGTTTGGCTGTTAAACACAGGGAAGACAGGATCTTAACAAATGCTTTGACAATAGGTCATTAGTCCTGTCCAAGGCACACTTCTCAGTACTTAATGAGGACAATGAATCTACAACAGGGAAGTAATTCCACAACTGCTAATGAATAATCTACATTCTGATGTTTAGTACTCTAAATCTTTTGCTTGACAAATCAAGTTGGATTAGATCATAATGGTGAATCTTTTAGAGCTTTCAATGATAGAGACAGGTTCCTGCAGCATACATGCTGTAGGTTCACCATCACTGGGCTAGATCACCTCTAAGGACCCTTTTGGCTCAAATATTTTGATTTATGAAAGGTTCTACTTAATCACATATTAAACAAACTTAATAAGGCACTCTCCTGTCAAACTTATATCTATGAAAAAAATGTAGCAGCTAGGTTATGACATAATCACTGGAGAAGTAGATGGTGGTGGTAGCAATAAGAAGAGTTCAGGGAAAACTCAGGAACTATTTCAATATAAAATTAGGAGCCATGTTTACTATTTTCTTCCAAAGCATTATAATCTTTAAAAAGATGCGATGTTACTACTTGTTAAGTACTGTTAGTTCCTCATGTGTAAATTTAGTTTTATGCATCAAAACATTCTGATGGCTAATTTTATGCATCCCATTGACTGCTCTCTGGATTTCAGGGGCAATATTCGTCACTTGCATGTGTTACTGCAGTCTATTTACTAAGTGACCCAAAGCAGCTTTGAGTGGAGCAAAGAACAAGAAAAAGTTCTCTGGGGGCTGGGGAGATAGCTCTATGGCACAAGTGCCTGCTTGGAAAGTGCAAGGTCATGAGTTCGAACCCTGGTCCAGTAAAAAAGAAAAAAGAAAAGCAAAGGTTCTGCAGTTGTTCCAGGCTTGCTGTTCAGGCTGCTCTTTCACTTTGCCATATGATCCAGTAAACTCAATGGTGCTTGGGGTATTCATGGTCGGTCCTTTGAAGCCTCTGGTAGATTTCTGCAGTTGAGTTACAGTGAAGACCTTGTGAGTTTGGAGGAAAACCCCTGCCACCCTCAGATTACTCCTCTTTTGAGAAATGACTTGTGGCCTTCTAGTGAGCCCTTTTTAAGGAACAAACACTTCACTACAGGCTACCACTTTATTGAGCTAACTCAGCAGCGAAACAGGCTCTGAAGGTGTAAGTAAACTGCAGAGAAGTGGCCCAATGCCCATGCTTTCCACTCTTGCTACATTCCCTTCCATCTCTCAGCCTAACCTATGACCTCCATGGGAATTCCTCATGACCAACTAACAAGGAGGAAAAGACTCAGACCTGGTTTATAAATAATACATATAGCCTGCAAAACTACAATATTCTCATAGTGAACAGGACTTTAAGTACCTAGTTGGAAAGTCACATGTGTAATTACATACTGATTCATAACATAAATGGTTTGGCTAAATGATAAGAACTGGAATGGTCAAAACTGGAATGAACATTATTTGAAAACTGGTGATAAGAAAATCTTGGGAAATGGGTGATAAAAAAGTGAAGATATTTATGTCAGGTAAGTGTTCACTAAATGTGCCCTTAGCAGAGGATGACTTTAATAAGTAGATAGGAAAGTATGTTCTGTAGGTAGTCATTATTGTCTCCAAATCATTCCATCACCCAATGGATTCAAGAAGAAAACTATGGAGGAAGCTCAGCAACATGGACTTCCACTCATGAAACTGACCAAGTTAGAGACAATGCTGAATACCTAATCTGCAACAAGAATGACAGGTCAGGACTCAAAGCTTCGCAGGCACCTTGCCTCAAACAATCTCCCTCTTGGGTTCCCAGGCACCCTGCCCGCAAACTCTCTCCCCCTTGGTCCCATGCAGAACCAAACCCAAACCACAGAACAGGTCCACCTGAATTTGATTTGGACAGGCATCCATGGAAACTCTCCTTTGTTAACACTGAAGGTCCCCCACAGACCAGGTAGCCCTGCCAAGATTAGCTCTCTGTTATGGTTTGTGTATAAATGTCTCCCTAGAGCCTGGTGTAGTCATGGGGTGGCTTCTGGAATTTGTAATTGTGGAAATGGGTGCTGCCCTTCCCATAGGACAGGTGATTTGCACTTCAATGTAAAGGAAGAGAAGTTAGTTGCTTGAGCTGCTAACTCTCTCCTTGTGCTTTTGCTCTTAGCTACTACTATGAAAGGCTGTTTTCTGCCATGTGCCACTCTGCCTTGGAGCCAGCTGAATATGGATTGAAACCTCCAGTAACTGTGAGCTAAATAAACCTTACCTTCCTTCATTTTGAGTGTCAGGTATTTGTCCCAGCAACAAGAGAAGAGTAACTAAGTCAGAATTTGGTACCAGGACTGGGGTCCGTGGCAGAAGACTGAAGAGTCTGCAATGGGCACTGAAGAGTCTGCAACAATGCTGAAGGATCCAGGCCGGAGGGTGAGGAGTCTGCACTGCAAGCCAAGCAATGAAGTCCAAGCCAGAAGTGAAGACTGAAGTTCCTCCAAGGAAGTGGAAGTTCGACCTCTTCCTCAGCCCCTTTGTGTGGTCTCTTTGTGCTGAGTCACTCTGGGGTGAGCTCATTGCATCCTAGGGCTGGCCCTCTGATCCCACCAGCAGGAAGCCAAGTTGACACAATGTATCAACCACTACAATCCACCCCTTGTCAACTTGGTATATTTTTTAAAACCAGTCTCCAAACACAGAGGCATGCATATAATTACACCTAACACTGTTATAACTATCTGCATACAAATGGAAATGTGCTACTACCCTTACCAAAATAGAAAGTAAGTTTCCTTTGCTTAATGCTTATGCTTCAAAATGAACACAAGTTTGTTAATCCTAAAATCTTGTACTAAATCTACCCATATTATAACAGAACCATATATGGAGTGAAATATACAGTTATACTCCCCTTTTCTGTAGCTGATCACGGGGTTGTAGCTGGTATTTAGAGCTACCTTCTAACTACCCATTCTGTATTCCCTTGGACCTCAGCAAGTAGCTCAGCAGGTCTTGGTTCTTTCCCTGGAGAAGTGGCCCATACCTTCATTTTTGAAGGCTCTGGATCATTTGTTATCCTGTATATATTAGATTGTTTTAACTTCCCACTGACTTTCATGGTAGAGCAATACTAAGAGGCGCCCCAAGGGATCTCCTGCATTCCATGTATATTCTTCCTTTCCTCCACTGTGGAGTAGTAATCAAATTTCCCCTTGATAGTCTGGGTCAATCACTCTTGACAACACTGTGACTCCTTTTTTTAGATTGTTTCCTCAGAGGTATGAGACCAAAGTGACCAGGTGGAAATCTTAGCTTCTAGTTCAGTGGTATCACTGCTGTGCTTCCTGATACAAGCCTTCCCTTCTAGGCCTAGGACTTCTAGTCTAGCAGAACATAAGGTTGTGGGGTCAGAAAGCAAGAATTTTGCTAGTGGATCACTAGCGGTAATGGTGAGTGGTACCATTCCTACTCCCACCCCTTGATTCCTGGACTCATGAATTCTGGCTATGGGAGACACAGTACCATACAGAGGGTGCTGATTCAAAGTATATACAGCTTTTTGAAGTACTTTACCCTAGCCCTGCAAGCTATTGCCACCTAGCTGGCACACAGTTCTCTAATTCTGAACTGTGCCCCTGTGAGGGTGGTATGTAAAGCTGTAGGTGAGAAGCCTATTCAGTGGAAAACCCAGAAGTTGGGAAAAGCCAGGAACATGGATCATGCAAAGAGGGAATAAAACCAGCCTGAGAGAGAAGCCATGGGATCTACCACGAGTGCCGTAGGGGGCAGAGCTGCATGGAGCTTACAATTTGCCACAGGTTGCTTCAGATGTTCCACAAGGACCTGTCGGATTTAATGCTGATCCTTCTGGATTTTGGACTTGAGCTGGTCCCAATGCTTGGAATCCTGTTGTATGTACTTAGAACTTGGGACTTTTCAGCATTGCTGAAACTGTTAGGACTTCAGCAACTCTTAAAGATGGACTAGAATGTCTTTTGCATAAAGGGTTGTGCATGAGTCTTTGGGGGTCCAGAGTCGGTTTGTGTATAGGTGTCCCCCTAAGGCCTCATGCAGTCATGGGGTGGCTTCTAAAATCTGTAACTGATTATTGTGGAAATGGGTGCTGCCCCTCCCATGGGGCAGGTGATTTGCATTTTAATGTAAAGGAAAAGAAGTTAGCTGCTTCAGCTGCTGCTACCTCCCCGCTGGAGCTCTTGCTCTTGCCTACCGCCATGGACGGTTGCCCTCTCCCATGTGCCACTCTGCCTTGGAGCCAGCTGAATATGGAGTGAAATCTCCAGTAACTGTGAGCTAAATAAATCTTTCCTTCCTTCATTTTGAGTGTAGGGTATTTTTCCCAACAATGAGAAAAGAATAACTAAGACACTCTCCCTCAGCTGTTCAAGCCCCCCCCCCACAACCTGTGATCTGGCTGTTACCTGGCTGTTCCAGCCCATGTTTACACTCCCTGAAAGATGCTATAAAGTCTCCTGTCCCCCCTTTGTTTGCTGCTGCCTTGGTCCACTACACAGCAAGCCTGCTTGTTGACCCCAATAAATCTACTTGCATCAGAATGCCTGGTCTGAGCAATTGCATGGATTTGGACCTAACACAGAAGAAACTAACATTAAATCCCCAACATGGCACTGTTCTCCAGAATAATCAGATCACCACCCAGATGTTGGACTCATTACACTGGACAACTATCATGGAAGGGGCAGTATTTTACCCTTACCTACAATAGACACTCTATAGAAATGAATTTGCTTTTCCTGAATGCAATGGCTTCTGCCAAAAATACTGTCATGTACAGAGACTGGATACTGATGTTCATATTTACAGTATATCAACCTTCTGGGATAGAATACGAATGGTACAGATGGGACTGCTAAGATCTGAATCTAGGTTTCACTCCTACTGGTTATATGACTTTAAATAAGACCTTATCTTTATGGACCTGGTGTAAGGAATGCATAAACTTGATTGGTGATTAAGTGAGGCCTGATACACACTGTGAAGGATTAGTTCTTCTGGTAGCAATTATTCTACATACCTTTCTAATATTAAACAAAAGGTGGGAAGTAGAAGAGTCTCAAGAAATACAGCCTTAGTTTTATGTACAAAAACTCTACATTTATTCCAAGCATGACGACACACACCTGTAATCCTAGAACTTGGGGAGGCTGAGGCAGGAGGCTCACTGTGAGTTTCAGGCCAGCATGGGCTATACAGTGAGTTCAAAGAAGGCCTGAACTATATAGTGAGACCCTGTCTCAAACAAACAAACAAACAAACAAACATTTATATGAAACACTCGTCAGCAAGTAATCACTTTTTCTCTTTGCCATTTTTCTAACAGAAAATTCAAAGCCAGGCCAAGAATTTTGACTTCTTACTTGTCTGCAAAGAACTATCTCTGTAGACCCCTGATTTATTCTTTCTTGTCACAACAGAAAACTTTAAAGGTTAAAAAAAAAAAAAAAAAAAGTAGAAAATTTTACTCATTATTCCGTGAGTTGTATAATTAGAGAGAAAGCAGTAACAATATTAATTTTCCACTAAAACACCTGCTTCCTCACAGGCTTCTTCATCTCTAGTTTTTGAGTGTTCATTGACCTTGTCACCTCCATAATGCAGTCATACCTGTAACTCTAGGCCACAGAGTATGAAATTCAGGGGTGCTGCAAACTGATAAAGATGTCATGCAATGAGGACCATATCCTAGACCCCTCCTCTAGAACCCTGGTGGCTATTTGTGGAAGACCCCCTGAGGGACTCCTTGAAAGAAGAGCAGCTGTATTCATTTTGGCTGTGTCTGACCCTATATTAAGGTATTAATAGGTTCAGAGCAGGCTAGGCCTTTTCCTTATCCTTTCAATTGGCTTTAAGCAGTACATATTGGTCTAGCCAAGGTGCTGGTAGTCTTTGAAGATGGCACATGTGTTTTCTTGATAACCCACACCTACTGCTCATTAATATGAGCCAGGTCAAGACAGGACAAACAGCCAGTGCTCCACAATGTCAGCTGTGATCGAGTCTCAAGATAGAGGCTATGACTTCCTGGGGCTTGAAAGATTACACATCAGAGCTGAAGCACCAGACCCCAAAACACTACATACTGTCTCAATAGTATAATGCCAATCACTTTTTCTGCATATCCTTCTCTCTGCACATGACAGAGGTAAATGTAGGCCTCCTACCTAGCCCAGCTCACAGTATTCACCTACTTCCTGCAATTCTCAGTCATTCATCTTTAAGCTATTCCTCCTTCATGACTAAATAAAACCTGGATTGGACTCTGGGTTGAGAGGCTTTTGTTCCAGATAGCCATCACCATGGCTGGACTTAACCCCTCTTGGTGCCCTGTAATTATAAGTACATTTTAGTGTATTTTTGCCATGGGTTTCACCAGGAGTGGTAGGTTGGAATTAACTTATCTTTGAGATTACAAATATAAACTTCTTGCACCAAGATGAGGACCAAAAAAGGGCCCACTACAGCTATTCTCTGTTCTCCCTTCTCCAGAGCTACTAAAAGACCACCCTCTCTAAGTGGAGGTCAGGGCTTCTGCCTTTGGCTGTACTGGTAAACTCTCAGGGATGATAAGGAATCAGAATGCCCAAGCCACACATATCTCAGTGTGACTGCTTCTTTGCCATTAGGTCAAGTCAACACACATCATACACCTACCAAACCCCCAGCAACTTGATTTTCTAATATCACGTAAGATCCTCCAAGGAAGAAAACCTAAGTAATACACAATTTGTAATGAAGTAGACAGAATATTGGAAAGATGTAACATTATAGAAATGTAATAAACTAACCACGGGAAATATTTTAGCACATTTAAGGACCAGATGTGGATGACAATTTATCTACCACAATCTAGACAAGTTGGTCAATTAGTTTTAGATGCAAACATTACTATTTTTAGACAGGTCAGGAAAGTGCTGTATCTAACATCACAGATTAACTAAGGATTACAGCACTGTTTAAACCCTAGGTACAATTCCAACGTTCAAATTTAAATATTCCACATACAAGTTAACTCTAATGAGAAGAATCCTTATATTTAGACTATATATACATACATATATAATCCCAGGGTTTACAGGGTTTCACTACACGGATTTGACTTGTAGTTATCCTATTTTCAGCCTTCCAAGCACTGGAATTACAGGTGTGCTCTACCATGCCAAGGCTCAGCTGCTGTCTCAGTATGCCCCAGGGTGGGCCTGACACAGCATGCAGGGGATCAAACCTCCAGCCCCTGTGTCTGTCTAAGCAGGCGCTTTAATCTGCTGAGCTATCTGGCTAACCAAACCCCTTAATTATAAATCTTAACTAAACGACTGTTGTGGTTTGTATCCAGATATTTCCCCTGAGTCTCTCCCAGCCATGGGCAGGGCTTTTCCAAGATGGCTGGATCTAGAGTATATGATGCTGGAATTAATTCATGGTGTGATGTCAGAATTAAGGTGCCCCATGCTAGGTGGAAGACTACCCACCTTGATAACCAGCACCCTGGATAGGATATAGAAGACAGAAAGAGGACTACAGATATCATTTGTTACTTACTGCTTCTGCTGTCTTTTGCTTTCCCTGAACTGCTTTTTCTCGGTGATGACTCTTTGCCTCTCTGACATCCACCTGTCTTGGAACCAGCTGATCATGGACTGAAATCTCTACAAACTATAAGCCAAAATAAGTCTTTTCTCCTTTAACTGTGGCTGTCCAATATTTTGTGTCTCAGCAATGAGAAAAGTAACTAAGACAATGACTAACTACTAGATAGGTAGGTAATTATAGCAAAAAGAAAATCTCGAATTATATTCTTAAAATAAAACAACACTGAGCAAGGGTAATTAGTATAGAGAAAAGCACCAAAAGCAAAACAGACAGGTAAGGCTGAAGCTGGGGGAAGAAAAAGGATATGAGGCCAAAGGAGGAGTAATCAATTACTCTAGTTCAATTAATGTACTGGATTTCTGATGACCTAACTAGGCTGGGAATATAATTCATTGGTAGAGCACATGTTCAGCATACATAAAGCCCTGGGTTCAAATTCCAGCATGGTACCAGTGCGCACATGCACACACACACACACACACACAGCAAGAGAGATCAAGAGACAGAGAGGTGTTAATAGCTTTCCCAGCAACTGCCGGAGATTAATTTCCACAAAGTTTTCAATATTTGTGATCCTTTTAGCCATTTGAGAACAAGCACGTCATAAATATATAACTGGTTTTAGTAGACAAAACACAAATTGATGTTTGTTTTGCAACACTTGTTATTCTAGTACCAACTGGTACAAGTTCCCAAAGCCAGGATTCTGACAGAGATGTATCTCCTAATTACTTGATATTCATTACTATTTTATGATATAGTTACAAAAATAATTTAAAGATCTTAAAAAAGGCAATTGTCATTTCAAAACGTGCACTGTATAATTTTAAAACACAGGCTTAAAAGCAAACTAACACTTTAATTCAAACTTTCACCACAGTATTATCTTACTTTAAGAAACCAAAACACAACCAAATATACAATGCTTTTGCACTGAGGATACTAAAGATTTTAAAATGCTAAGGTCTCACCTTCTATAATTCAAAATTGAAAGTTCAACTTATTTTAATATGACTATGGTTTTCCATATAAAATACACTGGCTTCATTTGTGTTTTCTCGCTAAGTTTTGTGACACAAATAATTTTGAAACAGTAACCATACTCAAAACTGCCAACTGAATAAAAGAAACAAAATAAAATAAATGTTCCTCCATTCATTGCCTTTTTTTCCTTCAATTTAATTAAATAGTGTCTAACCACTGACCTTAAATAGGTAGAAAATGAAAATACTATAAGTCTCAGCAGAGTTCCCACCCTGTGAATACAAGGCAAGGCAAACAGTAATTCGCAAGAGAGAGAACTACCTGAGTTCCTCCTTTTTTCCTATGACAATAGGAAATGGGGCATAGTTTGGATGAAGGCTGCCATGCCCCTCTTACTTGTTTCTCTTTGCTCACCCATGGCACTGACTAACCTCTAAGGACAGATTGTGACAACTTGCTTGGGTGTGCTCCCGGGTTAGTGATGGCTATAGAACTACTATGACAGGAGGTACAGTTCAGCTATCAGCCACGATGTCCTTTTCCCAGTCCTGCCACTCAAGGCATGAAAATGGCCCCTAATGTGGCAGAGAGATTAGAGAGCTCTCCTGAAGATTCCCTGTTTGAGCCTCACCATTTTTCAAAGAGGTAATAGCTATCAGTTACATCCCCCAACAGTTCCTTGCACCCTCACCTTTGACACCTGTGGCTGACCTGGAGGCCTTGTACACACTTGGAACAATCACAGGCCACCTTTGGGTCAATTAGCAGCCCCAAATTGGGATCAATCACAGGTCTGCAACTGCTATGTAAGCACCACTCTCTCTCACAGTTAGGTTAGTCACTCCCTCTGGTGTACTGAGCCTATTTCTGGATAGATCTTGAAGGTGGTCCTGTACATCTACTTGGGACTTTTACCCTAAATAGTGTGGGTAGCAGTGACTTAAAAAAAAAAGAAAAAAGACCCTGAACACCCTGTAGGCCCTTCCCTAAAATAGAAAGAAAGAAAGAAAGAAAGAAAGAAAGAAAGAAAGAAAGAGAGAGAGAGAGAAAGAAAGAAAGAAAGAAAGAAAGAAAGAAAGAAAGAAAGAAAGAAAGAAAGAAAGAAAGAAAGAAAGAAAGAAAGAAAGAAAAAGAAATGGGGAACTTTTTGGAGCTTTCAATACACAGACTGCTATGGCACATATGCCATAGGTGTGCTATCACTGCACTACAGTCTATGTCCCCAAAGCTCCACAGACCAGCAGCCAATGCAAATCAGCGACAGAGACTAGTACCTGGCAATGTTAGTCAACCGTACATGACACAAACAGGCATTGAATAATACCATCTAACAGCAGCAAAGCAGCACCTAGCAGAGTGCTAGGCTAAAAGCATCTAACATAAGCTGAAATCAAGGGGTAACAACCAGCAGCAAAAAAAAGCATCAACCAGCAGTCAACCAACAGCATTTGGCACCAGGTTGTGTTAAAAAGGCGATACCCAGGAATGACAGATCGGTATGCACCAGAGATGGCTGACAATATCCATTATAAACAAGAATCAGCCAGTAACATGCAGCAACTGGCAGTATTGATCAACAACATTTGGCACTGATTGGTGTTGATCAGGGCCATCAGGATGGTAGCAGAGCTTCACTAATTCATGATTTTGGCTGGAATTAATCACAAGAACTCTCAAATGACTGGCAACAAAGGGAAAGGATTGGAGAAAGAGGAGAAAAACCAAGCAGAAGGCCTGGGAAACCATGGCCAGTAAATTTTTGCAGGGGTATGAACTCAGGCAGAGGCTTTAGGTAATGTTATGATTTCTGAAGCTCAAAGCAGCTCAGAAGAATTTTATTAGTTGGGAACACTGGTACACATCTGTAATCCTAGCACTCTGGGAGGCCAAAGCAGGAGGCAGCACAAGTTCAAGCCCAGCCCAAGAAAGTTGGCAATTCTGTGAGATCCTATCTGAAAATAGAATGAGGGGGCTGAGTCAGACTATTATCTAGAACATATAAAGAACTAAAAAGAAAAAACAAATCAGACTTCCTAAATTTAAAGACCCAATCAAAAAATGGGATTCTGAGATAAATACATACTTCTCAGATGAAGAAACACAAGCAGCAAATAAATATATGAAAAAATGTTCAACATCACTTGTCATTCAAGAGAAGCAAACTAAAACAACACTTGAGAGTCCATCTCACCCCAGAAAAAAATGCCTATCACTAAAATAATAAAAAAATTAATCAATAACAAATCTTGGAGAGCTGTGGGACAAAAAAGAACCCTTTTCCACTATTGGTGGCAGGGTAGACCAGTGCAATCACTGTGGAAAACAGTGAAGTCCGATTCTACCCAGCTAATCCTCTTCTGAGTATCTTCCCAGCAGAATTAAAAACAATGTATCACAGCCATATATGTGCACCCATATTTACAACAACACAATTTGTAATACGTAAATCCTGGGAACAACCCAAACGCTCATCAGCCAAGCAAAGGATAAAAAAAAAAATTATGGTAATTTTTATACAATACAGCATTGCTTAGCCATAAAGATTAAACTGCAGCAGGGTAACAATATCATTAAGCTTTTCTTCTGGATGTTTAACAACTAAAGATTGCAAAACAAAAATTAGAGATACAGAGGGGCTACAACGATACCCAATATTTTGACCACTTCAAGGCCAAGGAGGACTCAGGACATACAGGAATCTGTGCTGTGAGATCCTATAACTCATGTCGTCCCAAATTTTCTGATCAAGGAGAAATGGGGCCACAGAGGAAAGTGATCAATGATGTATAAGTGTGCCTATAGAGAGTCATCTAGAGAGAAAAAAATTTCTAAGGCTTTCACAGAGAGCAAATTGGTCAAGCAATGGCTGTGATGCATCCAGATGGTGACACTGACAAAAGAACTACAAGATGCTGTACATGGTTCCAGGGTAAATCCTGAGGGGATCTGACTGACCTTGTCAGACTCAAAAGTTCCATTTTTAGTTACGTAGGTCTTGCTTTAACTCTTAGCCATCCAGCAGGAAAGTATAACCATGAGGTATAAAAAGTAATGTCATGCTAATATACTGAGCTGCGAAAGGCTCAAGTCAAAAACTTCTGAAAATTGCCAGTTCTGCTGATAACCCACTACTACTATGGACTATTGGACTTCATTGGGTTATTTTGCTGAATTCAAGTACCTACAATCTTTAGACTGGTTTCAAATATGAAAAGGTCCATTAAAGACTTCTCCAAATATAGCTTCTCTAACTGCAGTGGAACACCCATCTCTGACAAAACAAAACAAAAAGGGGGATATGTTGGGATCCACCAAGCTATGAAATCAATCAAATATGTGTAGGTGAGACTTGGCACAGTGCCTAAAGCAAACAACCTATTTCACTCCTGAGATGAACATCCTATCTGCTTAAGGTTGGCTATCAGTTGCTAGGCAACCTAGTGTCACATGTTACTAACCTTACAAAAGTATAAATAAAGGATTCTTTTGTTGTAGAAAGAAAGAAACAAAGAAAAAAGGAAATACACAAGAGGATAGATATATAGCTACTCCGAGTTTGTTGAGAATAAAAGTTTATACTAACATTGTTTAGACAAGATACAATGTCTGCATCTTGACCTCTGAATAGCTACTATGAAGACATCAACATGCAATGTATTAATTATTGCAACCATCCTACTAACCTGTTTTGAAACTGTTTCATTGCTATTTTATCTTTTTTCTCATTAAAATGAATTAAATTTTTTTCAAAAAGAGATTAAACTGCAGATTTTTATAGGTAAATGCAACTTTAGACCACACTAAAATGAAGTGAAATAAACCAGATGCACTGTTTTCCTAATGTGAGAAGCTGAAAGAATAAAAAATATTCAAAATGTACAATAAATACCATGAAATGAGAAGAAGCTATTCAAAAGGAAAGAGAAACTAGGATAGGGAGGAGAAAACAAGAAAAAAATACACACACACAACAGTTATACTACTAATTTCTCTTAGTTCAATGAAAAGAAAGGTCTGTATTAATACTGTTTGGTTAATTAAATGCCTATATCTTATACTATGAACAACTAATTTGAAGATAACAATGTGCAATGTATTAACCATTGTCACTCTCCTATTATCTTTTAAAAAAATGTATCAGTCATTTAAGTTCTTAGTAAGAAATTCAGAACACTAATTTATGAGGATAAATTCCATTTGTCAGAGCAAAAACATAGCAGGTAGCTCTGGAGCTGAGGAACAGCTTTGATCTTTGCTAAAATTTGTGAGACTACTACTTTCTGATCCATCTTGCACTGCTCGAGGCTCTGAAACCTGATAGTTCTCTTTCTCAGTGTTGAAGATCTCATCCTCTTAGTGTCTGAGTTTCTGCAGCTTCTTCTTGAAGTAACCATCAGTGAGGTGTATTTTCACTTTGCAGATATCAATTTTTTGTAGAGTGGCAATGACAAATTTCTAGTGTGTTCTTCATATATGATTAAGGCTAAGAGGCCCAGTCACAAGTAGCAACCCACTGGCCAAATGCTTCAGGAAGACCACTCTCTTGCCTCTGTGATGCCCAGTGAGGATGATCAAGATGGTGACAGAAGTGATGCTAGTTTGATGTTTCCTCACATAATGACTGAAGGGTTTCTTGCTGTGGCTCAAGAGCTTTCAGGGCATATCTTCAGCAGGGTAGTATCTAGGCATTTTTCAAACCTTAGCCACCTGGATACCACCATTCTTATCCCAATTGTAGTGGTTGATACACTGTGTCAACTTGGCTGGATGACTCAGCCGCCTGGTTCCCTGTTGGTGGGGGTCCTGCCCTGGGGTACACTGGGGTACAATTGATTCCTCCCTAGAATGTGACCAGGGCTTACCTAGGATATGACTGGTTCCTCCTTAGAGTGGGACCAGGGCCCATCCTGGGGTATGACTGGTTCCACCTGAGCCCACTTCAGAGTAACTCAGCACAAGGAGACTTTATAAAGGGGCTGAGGAAGAAGTCAAGGTTCCACTTTGCTGGAGGAACTTCAGTGTTTGCATTAGGCTTGGACTTTTATCATCTGGCTTGCAGCGCACACTCTTCAGCCTCCAGCTTGGATCATTCACCTTTGGACGCAGATTCTTCAGTTTTCCATCATGGATCCATCAGCTAGCTGATGGATAGAGACTTGCACAGAGCATTGCAGTGAGCTTGAGACCTTGGGACTGAATTCTTCAGTCCAGGGTGTGTAGATGCCCCCTGCATGCTTCCTCATCTGACTCTGTGGCTGACTACTGTAAGCTAATCTTATAATTCCTTTTACATTGTATATTTTGTGTTAATATCCATTCCTTTAAAAAAAAAATCCATTCCTTATATTGTATCTGTTCTGTTCCTCTAAGTAAAACCCTGACCAATACACCCACCGACTGCTTTTGTGACGGTAGCAAATTTCTCCTTCTTTTTCTTCTCAACCTTTGATTATGCAGCTGTGTACTTTCTCTTGTACAAAGCCTTTCTGGAATACATAGCAGATCGGGAGTATCTACCAATTCCTCTAATCAACACAGGATTTTGGCTGCAATAGGACTGTCTCTTCTTGGACTTTTTTGCCTTCACCTTGCCCTTTTTACCAGCACCACTGGCAGAAGCCTTCTTGTCTTCAGTTTTCTTCTCTTTAGTGTCTGGCTTCTCAGTTTTTCACCCGCCATTTTGCAAGATGAGAAAAAGAACTAAGTTTCCCTCTCCTATAGTTTTCTCTTTAAAATATATTTTAAAGGAGGGATGCTGGGCATTTAAGTTAGTGTGAAGGCCCTGTGTCCAAATTTTACTACTATACAACTTAATAAGGCTTTATCTGTTGTGATTTTCAATTCAAGTGACCCAAGAGACACCTAGGAGATTGGTGAAGGACAATTGTATGGTAACTGGGTGAGCTACAGGTGCACTATGCTGGCAAATGGATTCAGCCCCATATCTCTTTACAACATACTTGTTTTCTGGTGGCAGTGAGTTGAGCAACCTTCCTCAACTAAAACCTCCCTGATGCACCTGCCGTAAAGCCAGTCAAATATGAATATATCTCTGAAATTATGAGCCAAAATAAGCCTCTTCTCCTTTAAAATGTGGTTATGAGGTATTTTATCCTAGTGACACAAAAGCTAATCAATACATTTATAAAGCTAGCACTAATGTTCTGTCTCCTAAAAGTCGGGTCAAAACAGAAACTTGTCTTGGAGTGATTAATTTCAATCACATTTCAATGCGGATTTAAATACTTTACAAAATCAAGGTAAGACCCCAAAATTATAAAGTCATCTGCATTTTCAAGATGAAACAAATATGAAGTGAAGAGGTATGTCTCTGGCTACTGGTGCCATTCCAAAATGGAATATCAGGGCTGGCCAAATAGCTCA